>JAODPA010099151.1:0-52396 GCA_025585075.1 Nepenthes mirabilis
ATATTTAAATTTTAATTGTTAGATGCTTGGAGAAGTAATATTTTCAAGTTCATTAATGGACCTTTGCTGAATGCCTACTTAGTGAAACAATGGAACTCAATCTCTCTTTGAATTGCCAAGTTCATCAGTCGAAGGTTGCCAAGGGGGCATCTTGCTTTGAATCTCATCGTCATGCTTTTAACGAAAGTTGAAAGGAGAAAGTGTTCGCCTCAAGACCAATTTGGCGGAGACTAGAAGGGGGTAAAGGTAATTGCCCCTTGACAATATGGCATCAGAACTAGATGATAGCATCTACAGCCCACCATCTAACGCTAATTTTAAAATTGATGGTACTGAAATTTAAGGTTCACATTAAATGTTTAATTTTTTTGGAGTTGGGTCCTAATATGATAGAGGTCCAAGAGGTCCAAGTGTCAAAGCTAGCCCGCGAGATACAGTGGGCTTAAAGTCTACTATGGCCCGTGGACTCAAGATGGGTTTCGGATGCTACCTGGCCTGTAAAAATGACGTGACAGGAATTTGGTGGTTGATCATGTCAAACTGCAAGAAGAATGATAGTCAGTAGAGCACGTAGCCCTGCAGAAGAAACGTCATACCAGGCAAACGTGCATGCAATCTTCTTGACACAGCAAAAATGGTTTATAGAGTTGGTGGCAAGATCCTTTGCGTATGCCAACCTTACGTGGACACCTTTCAATGGGAAGCTTAATAATTATAAATACCTTAATTATTTATCAAATAAAGGATCCACCATTTACTATTATAATCCGTAATAGAGAGAGAATAGAGAGAGAAAAAGAGGGTTAGAATTGTAAGAGTGACTCTCTAGAGTCTCAATATACTTAGTCCTCAGCTTCATGTACTTGAGCGCATCCTGTAACCAAACACAAGATAGTAAAATAATTCTCGGACAAAAGTTTCGTGATTTTTTCCTATCATTAAAGATAATTTTTTTCACGTAAAAACTCTCTGTGTATCAGTCAATGTACTCTCTCTCTCTCTGCCTCACACAATCATTATTTAGTTTTGTTGTTGGATCCTCGCCCTTATCAAAGCAAGAATTTGAGGACGCAACATTTGGCGCCTTCTGTGAAAAATGCAACAAAGAGTCAACTCAGTGCATTTCCTAAGAAACTTAAAATTGGTGAATACCCGAGGACAGACCAGTGCTCTTGTCCGAGAGGCATGCTCAGCCGCCAACGGCCCTGCCCCCTACGTCAAAGGAGAGGATCATCCTGATCATTATGTACGAGCGTTGGCACTGAGAATGGACAATGTGTCTAAGGCCGTTCAGAGTCTTTACTCAAGGATGGACATGCGGATGAGAGAGGCACCATTTAAGGCCTCTCAAACCATGAGATCCCAAAACAGGGGAAAAGGGAAGAAACACCCCAGTAAACGAGCTGCTCAGCACGAGCATGCTCAAACGCAGGTTGCCTCGAGTAGTAGGGCCACATTGCGCCTCCAAGAGCGCAAGGCCCTCAGATACAAGAGGAAAGCTCAGAGAAGCAAAATCCTTGTTGTGTCCGTGAGGGCCAGGAGTGCGCCGTTCAGGACATGGCCCCTGTCGAAGAGGTCCCTCCGAGGACTAGGAGCCATCCGGGATAGCAAGTTGCGCAAGGCCCCTATGAATTTAGGACTTATCTCAACGAAAAGAAGATAACGGCCACGCCTCAGGTGGAGGAGAAGCTCAATAGGGTATTTCGTTGAATTTTTGGCGATGCTGAGGGAGGAGCTGCTGACCTCCATAGGTCTCCGTTTACAACCGAGGTTAGGACAAGGCCGCTTCTCCCAAAGTTTAAAATGCCAAACCTTAACGCTTATGATGAAAGTGCAGATCCAATGGATCACTTGGACTACTTCTGCGAGTATTTAAGCCTTCAAGGCTTGGATGAAATGATAATGTGCCAGTGCTTCCCTTTGACGCTCGAAGGCGATGCAAGGATCTGGTTTTATGGGCTGCCTGCGGACTTAATACATTTGTTTAACGAGTTGGTGGAAGCTTTTCTCTCTCAATTTACTTCCGGCCGGCAGATTGAGAAGCAACCATGGCATCTTGCTCGTGTAAAGCAAGGAGCCAGGGAAAGTATGAAGAGTTTTCTGCCCCGCTTCATATCCAAAACCAAGCAGATCCCGAAGCTAACTGATGGGGTCAAGCCGACCACTTTCCTGTCCGTACTAGAAGGATGTAACTTTTTCAAGCACCTCGTGTACAACAGTCCGCAGACGTTTAAGGAGGCCAAGAGCATAGTTAGAGCTTACATCGCGGCTGAAAAAGCGAACAATGTAAAGAGACCCGTCTAGATGGAGAGCCACCTTCTGAGAATAATAGAGGGAAAAAGGAGGCACGAATGCCGACAAGACTTTTGGGTACCTAGGAAGCAGCAGAAGTTCGAGCAGAACATCCATAGGGAGTACAAGCCCATTAGCCTTACACCCTTGAACGACTCGCGTACCAATATCTTGATACAAATTCGAGATGAAAAGTTTCTAAAATGGCTCAAAATACTGAAGAACCGAGAAGGTAGTGGCCAGTCCAAATACTGTCATTATCATCGTTGTGAAGGCCATGGTACTGAGAACTGCAGGACATTACAGAAGGAGATCGAGGAGTTAATCAAGAGAGGTCACCTCAACCGCTTCTTGTAAAATCCTGGGCAGTCGTTTAGAATAGCAGAAGTAGGTGAGGCTGACCAACCAAGAGGCAAAGTGGCCGCGGAAGTGGTCAACATGATTTCCACCCACTCGGCCAAAGGTGGCGTTCAGGAGGATCCAGTGGTAAAAAACAAGAAACCGATGGTAGAATCTATGGATTATGTCATTAGTTTTTGTAACGAAGATATAGTCAATGTAATATCCCCCATTCTAACCCCTGGTTGTAACGGCTCTCATTTCGGACGGTAGTTTAAACTATCAGATGAAACGAGTATTCATTGATAATAAAAGCTCACAAAATATTCTCTATCTTGATACTTTTTTTTAAATTGGTGTTTAGAAAAAGTTAGATGACCGCAATTGAAGGACCCCTTTATGGACTGAACAACGAGCCAATGCTAGTGTAGGGAATCATCTAACTTGAAGTCACACTAGTAATCCATCCGAGGACATCATCAAAGACCATTTCCTTTCTGGTGATAGACCTGCCTTCAGTCTATAACGTGATCCTATGACGCCCTTGCCTGACCGCCTTCGGGGCCATAACCTCAATCCCACACTTAAAGATGAAATTTTCAACACCGTATGGGATTGGAGAGGTTCTCGAGGACTAGACTGTCGGACAGACATACTACCTGTCCCAAATCACCCAAACTCCTTTTCCTCAGCCAATGGAAGTCGTAGACTTCTTTGATGAGACGACATTGTAACAGGCCGAGTCTGGAGAAGCTATCGACCAAGTCCTTCTGGATTCTAGAGATTTAGAAAAGACCGTCCAAATAGGAAGTTCTCTACTTCAAACCTTCCGAGACTAGCTTATCAGCTTCCTACGGAAGAACTCGGATGTCTTTGCTTGGACTCCAAGCGATATGTCAGAGATATCGACTAGAGTAATGGTCTACAAGTTGGGCCTAGATCCCAATCGTAAGCCCGTTAGACAAAAGAGGAGGAACTATTCCGTAGAAAAGCTGGTGGCAATCCGGGAGGAGGTAAATAAGCTTTTGGACGCGAGATTCATAAGGAAGGTACACTACCCAGATTGGCTATCCAACGTTGTGATAGTGAAAAAGAAAAACGGGAAGTGGAGAATGTGCGTGGACTTCACAGACATCAATAAAGCATGCCCAAAGGATAGTTTCCCACTCATGAGGATTGATTTGCTTGTAAACTCAACGCCTGGCCACGAGCTTCTAAGTTTCATGGATGCGTACTTGGGTTATAATCAAATAAGCATGAGTCCTAAAGACGAAGAGTACACGTCATTTATGACGGACCAGGGGACATATTGTTACAAAATCATGCCCTTCGGCATCAAAAATACGGGTGCTACTTATCAGAGAATCGTAAATAAAATATTCGAAGCCCAGATTGGAAGGAACGTGGAGGTCTATGTGGACGACATACTTGTCAAGAACACAATAACTGACAACCACATCCATGATCTAGATGAGGCCTTCAACATCCTAAGAATGTACCAGATGAAACTCAATCCAACCAAGTGTACATTTGGAGTGACGTCTGAAATATTTTTAAGCTACATTATTTTGCGCCGAGGGATTGAAGCAAATCTGAAAAAGATCAATGCCATCCTTGATATGAAATCTCCTTAAACTGTGAAGGAGGTCCAGAGGCTCACCGAAATATTAGCAGCACTATCACCCTTTTTGGCCAAGTCAGTCGAGAAGTATTTGCCGTTCTTCAAGACCCTGAGAAGGACAAAGAATAACAGCTTCCAATGGGTGGCCGACTACGAAGAAGCCTTCCGAGGACTTAAGGGATAACTATCAAACCCACCTCTTTTGACTTCTCCCCAAACAGGTGAAGAGTTGTACCTGTACCTTTCGGTTTCAGACAAAGCCTTGAGCTCAGCCTTGGTAAATCAGCAGAATGGCAGGAAGCAGCCCGTGTACTATATCAATAAGATCTTGGCTGATGTTGAGACAAAGTATTCTCATGCGGAAAAGATGGCTCTGGCGCTCGTGTATTCCGCTCAGAAATTGAGACGATACTTTCAGGCGCACAAAGTAGTCGTCTTGACCGATCAACCCTTAAGAGTGATTCTGCAAAAGCTAGAAACGTCGAGACGTTTGGTCAAGTGGGCCATTGAATTGCATGAGTTTGACATAGAGTTCCGTTCGTGGCCTACCTTAAAAGGTCATGCCCTAGCAGACTTTGTCCTCGAAACCACGGCAACAACTCAAGACTCCTCGGACACATTCGGTGCCAAAGACTTACACAGCCCAACAACATGGACTCTGCACATGAACGACTCATCAATGAAGGATAGTTGTGGAGCTAGCGTTGTATTGAGGATGCTCGAAGAATCAGAGATTAAATATTCAATGGTCCTCGGACTCCCAACAACTAACAATGAGACGGAATACGATGACCTACTTACAAGACTGCGATTGACAAAGGAGTGCTCTGCCAAGAATTTGATTGCTTACAGTGATTCCGAGTTGGTCATCAATCAAGTCCGCGGAAACTTCGAAGCCAACAACCCACAATTGTCCAAATACCTCTCAAAGGTCTGAGAGCTTGTGACAGCCTTTGAGAAGGTAAAAATGGTCCACATCCCGCGGGAGAAGAATGAAAAGGCCGACCAGCTAGCAAAAGTGGCATCCTTGGGAGACCCAGAGTAATATGCCCAAGAAATGCGTAAAATCCTCAACAAATCCAGTGTGGAAGACTTCGAGACAGAAGTGATGCAGATATCTGAGGCCAACAACTGGATAACCCCCTACCTCAGGTATTTGTCTGATGGGACACTGCCCAATGACACTAAAGAGGCCAAGAAGGTGAAGAAAACGGTCGAATGGTATACTATTATGGAAGGCCGATTGTATCGTTGAGGATTCTCTGCCCTTACTTGATGTGTCTTGCCCTAAAAGAAGCTGATTACGTCCTCAAAGAGGTGCACCTCGGGGTTTGTGGATCCCATATTGGAGGCAAGAACCTCGCGTTCAAGCTAATAAAGCAAGGGTACTACTGGCCAACCATGAAGCACGACGCTATAGACTTCGTATGAAAATGTGAGAATTGTCAAGTCCACGACAACCTTTCCTACCAGCCGCATACGGAACTCAGAGATCTATAGTCACCTTGGCCCTTTGCGTAATAGCGGCTAGATATACTTGGGCCACTGCCGATAGCATCCGAACAAAGGAAGTTCTTAATCGTTGGGATCGACTACTTCATAAAGTAGGTTGAGGCTATGCCATTGGCTCGAAAAACCAAGCGAAACACTACAGACTTTCTCCGGCAGTGCATTGTGTGCAGGTTCAGGATCCCAGAATGAATTGTGACTAATAATGTGACCCAATTTTTTAGAAAAAAGTTCACCAAGTATCGTACCAGCCTGAGGATAAGATTGCTGCACACATCGGTCGCATACCTACAATACAATGGCCAAGTGGAGGTCACGAATCGCATAATACTACATGAGTTGAAAACGAAGCTGGAGCACACTAAGGGCTCATGGGTTGAAGAGCTACGTCTGTCCTGTGGTCTTACAGGACAACTCCAAGGGAGCCACTGCGAAAAACTCTTTTTAGCCTGAATTATGGGATCGAGGCGATCATCCCAATGGAGGTCGGGCTGCCAAGCCTCCACGTGGAAAACTTCAATCCCCTCAATAATGTACAGAGAATCCGGCAGAACCTTGACCTTCTCGAAGAAATCCGAGATGCAGTAAGATTGCGGACTACGACAAACCAACAAAGGGTCGCCCAGTATTACAATAAGAAAGTGAAAGCACGCCAATTTGAGGTATGGGACTTGGTGCTGAGAAGCATAGAGGCCACTAGGAAAAATACGGGCCGGAACAAGCTCTGTCCAAATTAGAAATGAGCGTTCCTGGTCTTGGCGATCCTATGAAATGGGGCATACAAACTACGCACCCAGGAGGGAAGGCTTGTCCGATGAACATGGAACGCTGCTCACCTCAAAAGATATTATCAATAAACTTGTAAAACATACAGGTATACTGTTTACGTTGCATGCTTGTATCACACTTCATTAATAAAACGATAGTTTTCGTTTAAATTATTATTTTGCATTCCGCTAAGTGATCACACACCATCTCATAAAGTAATAAGACCTAGGCTACCCCTAAGTCAAGTGGATAGGACTCATTTCACTTGCCCGAAAACTCGGCTAAGTCCAAGCAACCCAAGAGGTCGTAGTAAAATTCGGCTAAATTCGAGCGGCTCAAGAGATTGTAATAAAACTCGGCTAAGTCCAAGCGGCCCAAAAGGTCATATCAAGACTCGACTAAATCCGAGCGGCTCAAGAGGTCGTATTAAGACTCGGCTAAGTCTGAGCAGCCCAAGAGGTCATATTAAAACTCAGCTAAATCCGAGCGACCCAACAGGTCGTATTAAAACTCGGCTAAATTTGAGCAGCCCAATAGGTCGTACTAAAACTTGGCCATGATGCCAAGCAACCTTAGAGGTTGAACTTAAAACTTAGAGGGCTTAGAAATGGCAAGTGTACAAAGGCCCGAGAGGTCGCACCTTCAGTCAATAATGGTCAAAGCGTTTGGACGTTTTGCTTAGAAAGGACGAAATTTCCTAAGAGCCTGAGTCTAAAAAATAACCACAAAGACAAGTAAGACGTTTGCACTTAAACAAGTTGAATCTTATTCATAAAATCGATATATGTACAACAGTATGCATATATACAAAAAAAAAAATATGTACAACAAGGCGCACTAAGGGACTGGAGGTCCCGCCTACTCCAAGAACTCTAGCTGGCCAGATGGCCCTGACTGTGAAGCCTCAAAAGATCTCCAACGTTCTAGGAGGTTGATCGGGTCATTCTTACGCTGAGCACTGGAGTTCTTCTGGTCAAAGAGAGAAACTGGGAACCTTGGGACCAAAAGCTTCATAACCCGGCGGCACACATGGGTGGCATCCTAATACTTGCACTCAAGAGCTAGAGCGATATCTTCAGGCTTCAATGAAGTCCTAAGTTCCTGCTCTAGCAAGAGATTCCTCCTTCGGAGGCCAACATGTACCTCTCTTGCGCCTTGAGCTAGCCCTCTAGGGTGGAAATGCGACTTTCAGCTTCGACAAGTTTGAGTTATAAACTTTGAACGCGTCCCCCCAAGGACCTGGAAGCCTCCAGCTCTGCGTAAGCCTAGGAAGCTTCACTAATTATCGCACTACGGTCACCAGTCATGTCCTGAAGCTGCAAGGGCAAAACAAGTCAATGAAGTATGAAGAAAAAATGACAAAATCAGGGCGAGGACAAAGGAATACTTTAGTCACAAAAGAGCTCCGAGAAGAACTCTCCTCTCTGGGGGCTTTTGGCTCTCTGGGTCTTATGGTCGTAGCCTTCTGTACCACAGAAATCTCAACCACAGTGTCAACTCTAGCAGCTGGTGGAGCCCTTGTGCTGTCCTCAAACAAGGGGTCCTCAGAGACCACAGGCGGCGTCATCACTGGACTGTAAATTTGAATTGCTAGGCATGGGGGCTCAGAAGCCTCTACGACAGGCAGCTCCGCGATATGACACTCCTCGGCCTCAGCAGCATTAGCAAAAATTATTGTAATCGTCGTCATCGCTACTTTTTCAGCCTGAGATACCTCAGCCTCCCTTAGAGCCTGTTCCTCAACAGCAACCTCGAATGGACTGTCAATCTAGTTCGAGGCATCGTCAATGAACTTGCAATGAATATCAGGCATTGACTCCTCAGGAGAAGGCTGGGTAGCGAGTGGCTCCGCGGGCTGGCTCATAGACCTAGATAGCTCCCCCGAGGACTCAAAAGTGGGCAAAGGTTCGAGACCTTCAGCCTCTCGGACCGGTGCTACCTGCAGAAGTCTCGACCTCCTCACCAGAGGCACTATCACAGCAGTGTCATCATCAGACAATGAATACTCAACAATGGTCGTCGGTCCCTTCGAAGCCTCAGTCTGGAGACTCTTTTTTGGGCACTCGATTGGCTCCTTGATCCTCAGGGTCGCCTCCTTTTTCCTCAATTTCTTCTTCTTCTTCTTCTTCTGAGTAGCAGCAGCGCTACAATCCTCGGACTAAGTCCCCCACTTGGATTTCGCCAAGTTTTCGGATTTCAACCAAATATTTTTCTTATTCTCATTAAAGGTGCCAAGGTTAGCAATCACCAAATTTATGACCCTCTCGGCAATCTCTCTCTTTTCCTTGGAGGCGTCCGAGCAGTGATTGCTCACAATATTTTCCCAAATAAAGGAGAGAGTCCAGTTCTCTCGAACACCCAAAAAGAAAAAATTTATCTTTCTACCTCTTGGTGGAATCAGAATTTTCACTACTCATAACAGCGAACTCAGGACGTGGAGTCATAATAATCAGTCTAGGTTACGGGTAAAGCAAAACATAACCTTCACCATAGCCACCTCAAGCACCTTTTGGTGGAAATGAGCAAAAACACAAAGCGAAACAAGATACCTGATAACATTAGGCTGAAACCTCACAAACAGAATGCCCAACTCCATCATGATGTGGTATAACTCCAATGGGACAAGAAAACGAAGCCCACCCTTGAGGTGAACCTCGTATACGACAATAAACTCATCTGGTGGGCTACACGTCCTATCACTAGACTCAGGAATCACCATCGCCATCATATCAGGGATATCGTACTTCATACAAATGGCATCAAGGTTGTCTAGAGACAGGGAAGAAGCAATATCTCTAACGCCGAGAGCCATAGAAACTAAAGAAGAAGCACTTTGGAAGCAGGGAGGAAAAGCACTTGAGAAAATGGCAGCAAAAAGGTTTGAAAGAAAACTCTAAGAGTTGTGCAGTGAAAATGAAAGGTGAAAATTGTATTTAAAATGGCTGAAAAGGCTCCAAAATCAAAAAGGCGCGCTCATCATTTTCCTTGCCACTCGTCAATCACCCATACGCTGCCAGAGATCGTGGGTTTTGCGTTTCCAAGGCAACGTCAGTCTCATTAATTGCACTTTAATGGCAGAAATGGCGGCACAAGCCAAGCTCTCGGACTCATAGGAAATTCTCGGACACAAACGTGCGTTATCATACTTGGACATCCCTACATCGAGGAGAGAATAATCCGATGATATCTTTGGGTCTCTGGCAAATATGCGAAGACGGAGATGCCTAGCATTGCTTAAAAAATCCAAAAATTCCTTGAATTCCATGGTCATGCCATAGACCCAGAAGTCTCCCATATGCTTTAGACAAAGTACGAGCTTCAACGAGTTCTCGGACGTTTTAGTCGCGTGTCCCTGGACTTTTGGTTCCCACAATTCCCGTGAACATTTGCAGAGAGCAAAGGACACAGGCAAATATCAGCAAAGAACGCCTTCAATTGATGCTTGGAGCATTTCTGCGGACAGAAGACATGCAAAATATTGAAATCTTCAAAATTTTGGCATTTGGCGTAGGGGGTTAGTGATGGGTACTGATACCCAAGGCCTACATTAAAGGTCAATTTCTCTGGAGTTGGGCCCTAATGCTACAGAGGCCAAAGAGACCCAGGCGTTAGAGTTGGCCTGCGAAACATAGTGGGCTTGAAGTCCACTATGGTTTGTTGACTCAAGATGGGTCTCGGACGCTACCCAACTTGTAAAAACAGTATAGTAGAGATTTGGTGGCTGATCATGTTAAACTACAAGAAGAACGATAGCCAGCAGAGCACCCGGCCCTACAGAGAAAACGTCACATTATATGAGCGTGCACGCAATCTTCCTGACACAGCAAAAGGAGTTTACAAAATTGGTGGCAGAATCCCCTGCATACACCAACCCCACGTGGACACCTTTCAATAAAAAGTTTAACCACTATAAATACTTTAATTATTTACCAAGCAAAGGATCGACCATTTACTATTGCAACCCGTAATAGAGAGAGAATAAAAAGAGAAAAGAAAGATTAGTATTGTAAGAGTGACTCTCTAGAGTCTCAATACACTTTGTCCTCAGCCTCCTATACTTGAGCGTGTCCTGTAACCAAACACAAGATAGTGAAACAGTTCTCAAATAAAAATCCTATGATTTTTTCTTCTCATTCAATAGAGAGTTTTCCATGTAAAAACTTTTTATATATCATTATGCGTACTCTCTCTCTGCTTCACGCGATAATTATTTGGTATTGCTGTCGGATCATCATCCTTATCAGAGTAAGGATCCGATGACGTAACATCTTGAAACGTAATTTTCCTTTGAGCATTGGAAATGACTGCACATCCCTACATTTAGAAATCTTCTAATTATGGACTTGTTAGTCTCCAAGAATAGGAAAATTTTAATAAATAATTTTCTTGTAGAATCTCGAATGATTAGAAACTCACACCTTTAATAAATTTAAGCTTATATTTTTAGTTGATTAAATCTATAACATATTGATGGGTATTATTATCCGAATTACTAATAAGCCACCCATGGGATAAAATGCGGAAACTCCAAATAACTTCTACGGTTCGGTTTTGGAAAAGAACCGTCATAACCAATCGGAGGAGTTACAAAACCACCCGAAGTGGGAAGTTAAGAAACCACCCGGAGTGAGAAGTTAAGAAACTGCCCGGAGTGGGAAGTTAAGAAATCGCCCGGAGTGGGAAGTTAAGAAACCAACAGGAGTTGGGAAAAAAACCAAATGTACTTATCCGGAGAAGTATAACTTCTCCGGATAAGTTACGAAACTGAAAAGGGAGCCCTATAAAAGGAAAGGTAATCCTCAGAAGAAAGGGACTTCTTTTCGGTCCAGAACAACTCTCTCTTAGTCTCTAAAAATTACAATCTAAAGAAAACAAAATTATATATTCCCCTTTTTATTCTCAAAAAAGGCAAATGACTGACTTGAGCGTCGGAGTGCCTTTGGGGATTTAGCCCCATTGGCCTGCTGACCATCTTGTCTGCTGTTGTGTTGTACAGGACGTGAGTTCAAGAAGAGGGAGTAACAAGAATTACTTTATTCCTCAACTGGACCGGATCCGCATCACCAAACCCGTCTAAACTCAAGTCTAGATCCGCAACATTGGCGCCGTTTGTGGGAATCAGACAAAAGCTTGATTCACCACTAAAAAAAAAAAAACATATATAAATATATAAAATGGTTAACACCCGGAAGCATCAAAGTGCTCCAACAATAAGTGTTCCGGAGATAAATACTCCGGCAACAAGTATGCCGGCATTAGAAGATGCCATTCCAGAAAATAACATTCCTTTACCAGAGCAGGAAAGGAATCCACAGGATCAACTCATACTGAAAATGAACGCCCGTATGGAACAGATGACTCAAAAGATTCAATCTTTGCGCAAAGAAGTAGGACGTCAAAAACCGGACGCCCATTCTTCAGCAACACATGTTCATGCTTCAGTGGAACATAGGCGGAAGAAAAAATCAATTGTACTCATCCAAGAAAGAGTATTTTCAAGAGAAAGGGGCGAAGGCCGATCTCGCTTAGAGGGCCGGTTGGGCCCAAGATCCGTCAAGGACAGTCCAGAAAGACGAAATCTCCGGAGTGAAAGAAGGCATCTTGACCAGGAGGAAGCTTCCTCCAACTTACCTCCGGATGGAGGAAATAAGCGACCACACCGGTCTGAAGCTCCTGAGGAATTGAGAGTTTATCTCAATGCCAGAAATGCCCAACATCATCAATCTGAAGCTCCAGAGGAATTGAGAACATATCTCAATGCCAAAAATGTCAAACCTCTCCGATCCGAAGCTCCTGAGGAATTGAAAATTTATCTCAATTCCAAAAAATCTGCTGTTGTACCTCAAAGAGAAGAAAAATTAGAAAAGATGTGGGATTATCTTTTCGGAGAAAAATCTGAAGGACGAACCAGCGATCTAAGGAGGTCCCCATTCACAACGGAAATCTGGACCTGTCCATTACCCCCAAAATTTAAAATGCCAGTCATTGACACATATGACGGAAGTACTGACCCAATGGACTGTTTAGATCACTTCCGGACGTTATTAAGTTTCCAAGGATTAGATGAAATGATGATATGTCAATGCTTCCCATTGACTTTGAAAGGGGACGCAAGAATCTGGTTTTACTGGATACCGTCTAACTCAATTCGGTCCTTCCAAGAGTTAGCAGAAAATTTTCTCTCTCAATTTGCTTCAAGCTAAAGAATAGAAAAACAACCCTGGCACTTGGCCCGTATCAAACAGGGTCCAAATGAAAACTTGAAGAGCTTCCTGTTGAGATTCACTTCCGAAGCTCGTCGAATTCCACGCCTCACTGACGAAGTAAAGTTAAATACCTTTATTGCAAATCTGGAGCCAGGAGAGTTCTTTAAACATTTGGCCCATACAAATCCACAAACTTTCAGAGAGGTGGAAGTTACTGCACGAGTGTACGTGGCAGCAGAGGAAGCCAATGAGGCCAAGAAACCTGCCAGGGTGAATCCTCCTTATCAGGGATCACCAAAAAGGAGGAATGAAGATGAGAGATCCCATCCAAAGGAGCCCAGAAGGAAGTTCAAGACTGAAACACGAAGAGAATTCAGGCCTTTTGATCTTACCCCGTTGAATGATTCAAGAACAAATATCCTGATGCAAATACAGGAGGAAAAGTTCTTCAAGTGGCCAAGAGCCCCAAAAAACCCTGAAAGTGGAGATCAAAGCAAATTTCGCCACTACCATCGCTCGCCTGGGCATGGAACTGAGGAATGCTGGACTCTGCAAAGGAAAATTGAAAGTCTGATCAGGAAAGGGCATCTCAAGAAATTCTTGAAAAAACCAGAGGACAACTCTGGTGAAAGACTGGAATAAGAAGAGACGGAGCAGCCACAACTGAAAAGCCGTGTGGTGGCCGGAGTGATAAACATGATAACCACCAGACCGGCCAAAGCTCAGTCCGGTCAAATGAAAGTCATCCGAAGTGATAGGAAGCGGAAGTTTGAAAGTGATGATGTAATTAGTTTTAGTAAGGAGGATATGGATCATGTGAGGACACCACATTCAGATCCATTAGTTGTATCAGCTTTAGTTTCTGATGGTAACGTGGATTACCAGATGAAACGAATATTTATTGATAATGGAAGCTCTAATAATTTACTTTATTTTGATGCTTTCATTAAATTGGGTTTAAAAATTAGTCAACTCCGGCCAGCCAATGGACCACTGTACGGAGTGGGAAATGAACCGGTCACAGTCAAAGGAACCATCCAATTGGAGGTTACGTTGGGAACTTACCCAAGAACTGCTTCTCACGAACTAACATTTCTGGTAGTGGACCTGCCTTCAGTTTATAACGCAATTCTGGGTCGGCCCTGCCTTGCAATTTTTGGAGCGGTAACTTCTATTCCCCATTTAAAAATGAAGTTCCCAACATTAAACGGTGTTGGAGAAATATTGGGAGATCAAGTTACCGGAAGAACATGTTATTTATCCCAAGTTGAGAAAAATGTTCAAGACCGGTCTGTGGAAGATTTTGATTATCGAGATGAAAGTACGTTGCAACAAGCCCAGTCCGGAGAAGTTACTGATTTGATTCCATTGGATCCAACAGATCCGAAAAAATGCGTACAAATAGGAAACTCATTGACCGGACCAGTTCGTGGGCGGTTAATTGAGTTCCTCCGGCGGAACAAGGATGTCTTTGCCTGGACTTCATCTGATATGCCTGGGATTCCAACCGAAGTAATGGTCCATAAATTAAGTTTGGATCCTAATCACAAACCGATTAGACAAAAAAGAAGGAACTACTCGGTTGAAAAACTTATTGCAATCAGGGAGGAAGTGAAAAATTTGCTGGATGCCGGTTTCATAAGGGAAGTCCAGTATCCGGACTGATTTTCCAATGTGGTTATGGTAAAAAAGAGCAACGGAAAGTGGAGGATGTGTGTTAATTTTACCAATCTGAATAAAGCCAGCCCAAAGGACAGTTTTCCTTTACCAAGAATTAATCTATTGGTAGATTCAACTTTCGGACATGAACTACTCAGTTTCATGGACGCATACTCCGGTTATAACCAGATAAGCATGTGCCCAGACGACGAAGAACACACCTCCTTTATGACCGACCAAGGCACTTACTGTTACAAAGTAATGCCGTTCAGATTAAAGAACGCCGAAGCCACGTATCAAAGACTGGTGAACAAATTGTTCGCAGATCAAATCGGCCGGAACATGGAGGTATATGTAGATGATATGCTTGTTAAAAGTAAAGTCATGGACGATCACACCACCGATTTGGAAGAAGCTTTTGAAGTGCTCCGGAAACATCGTATGAAATTAAATCCAACCAAATGTGCTTTCGGAGTATCTTCAGGCAAATTCTTAGGATTTATCGTTTCAAAGCGAGGAATTGAAGCCAATCCGAAAAAAATAAAGGCGGTTGTAGAAATGAGTCCGCCAAAAATCATAAAAGAAGTTAACGGCTTACAGGAAGGCTTGCAGCACTCTCTCGATTTTTATCCAGATCAGCAGAGAAGTACCTTCCGTTTTTCAAAGCTTTAAGAGGAACCAAAGAAAATGGTTTCCAGTGGACTGAAGAATGCCAAGCCGCTTTTTAAAATTTAAAAGAGTATTTAGCCAGCCCTCCTCTTCTTACGTCACCATTAGAGGAAGAGGAGTTATTTTTATATCTGGCGGTTTCTGATGCAGCATTAAGTTCGGTTTTAATCCAACAACGGACGGATGTTCAAAAATCGGTTTACTACGTCAGCAAAACACTGTCCGAAGTAGAAAGTCGTTACACACACGCCGAAAAAATAGTGCTAGCTCTTGTTTATTCAGCAAGAAAGCTAAGGCCGTATTTCCAAGCCCATAAGATAACCGTCCTCACAGATCAACCTCTTAAAGGGATCTTATAAAAACTGGACACGTCAGGCCGACTGGTCAAATGGGCAATCGAGCTTGGAGAATTTGATATTAAATACAAGCCAAGACCGTCAATAAAAGGGCAGGCTTTGGCTGACTTTTTGGTTGAAACTTCCTTTTCAGCCCAAAATAATGAAGCAGAAGATCAAAAGATCGACCGGACTGAATTGTCCACTCCATGGACGATGTATGTGGACGGATCTTCTACACAATCAGGAAGCGGAGCCGAAGTGATGTTATGAACTCCGAAAGGAATGAAAATTCTATATTCACTAAGGCTTTCATTCCCAACAACAAACAACGTAGCTGAATATGAAGCTCTGTTGGCCGGACTTCAGTTGGCCAAGGAATGTTCAGCAAAATATGTTACGGTTTACAGTGACTCCGAATTGATGGTTAATCAAGTTCGGGGAGACTTTGAAGTGTCAAATTCGTGCTTAGCAAAATACCTTGCTAAGGTAAGAAGTGCATCTCAAGATTTTGATAAAGTCGACGTGCATCATATTTCTAGAACGGAAAACGGAAAGGCCGACCAGTTAGCAAAAGCGGCAGCCATAGAAAATTCGGAGCAGTATTCCCGAAGTATGCGAGAGGTTCTAACTACTCCAAGTATTGAAGAAGTAGATCAAGATATCCTACAAGTCACTAATGATGAAAACTGGATGACTCCTTATTATCGATATCTATCTGACGGAGTAGTTCCAGAAAATTCGGACGAAGTAAAGCGGGTAAAGAAAACTGCTGGCTGGTACGTTATCATTGATGGAAAACTGTACCGACGTGGGTACTCCATCCCCTATTTGAGATGTTTAACTCCGGAGGAAGCAGATTATGCTCTAGGTGAGGTCCACCTCGGGATTTGCGGGTCTCATATAGGAGGAAAGAATCTTGCCTTCAAATTAATGCGGCAAGGTTATTTTTGGCCAACTATGAAAAAAGACGCTGCTGTCGTTGTCAAGAAATGTGAAAACTGCCAAATCCATGGAAGCATACCACACGCACCTCCGACCGAACTAAAATCATTACAAGCACCCTAGCCGTTCGCAGAATGGGGGCTGGATATACTGGGACCCTTCCCAGTAGCCGCTAGACAAAGGAGGTTTATTATAGCCGGAATAGATTATTTTACCAAGTGGGTGGAAGCTTCTCCCTTGGCAAAAATAACTGAACATAATGCGACGGAGTTCGTGCGACAAAACATTGTCTGCCGGTTTGGAGTTCCAGAAGCGATAGTTACTGATAACGGAACCCAGTTTACAGGGAAGCGCTTCACTAAGTTTTGTTCAAATTTGAAGATCCGGTTAGCACACACCTCTGTTGCCTATCCACAAGCAAATGGCCAAATAGAGGTAACTAACCGGACTTTACTATATGGTTTAAAAACCAAACTGGAGGAAGCAGGGGGCTCTTGGGCTGATGAGTTACCGTCAATTTTGTGGTCGAACCGGACGACTCCTAAAGAATCGACAAAAGAAACGCCATTCAGTTTATGCTACGGAACCGAAGCAGTGATACCAATTGAGATAGGCTTGCCCAGCCTCCAGACAGAAAACTTCAATTTTCACAGCAATTCAAAATGGCTAAAAGAAAATCTTGATTTATTGAAAGAATCCAGAGAAACAGTAAGGGTACGGACTGCTGCTTATCAGCAACGGATTGCGCGGTACTACAACAAGAGAACAAAAGCGCGACAGTTTGACGTGGGAGATTTAGTTTTGAGAAGCATACAAGCCACCGAAAAAATTGCGAATAGGAATAAATTATCTCCTAATTGGGAAGGTCCGTTTATTGTTTCTGCTGTATTAAAAAATGGTGCCTATAAATTACGCACCTCGAATGGAAAATTAGTGCCTAGAACTTGGAATGCAATGCACTTGAAAAAATTCTTTCAATAAAAGTCGAAATGTTTTCATTCCATTCAAAAAAGAGCATCTAGTACATTTCTTCTTTGTCATCAATACAAGGTTAATGAAAATCAAAATTAATGTGGAGAGCTTGATGGGGGCTGCGTTGAAGGTTCACCAAACTCTGAGAATTCTACCAAGTCTGATCGAAGACGAGCGCCCAGATTCCTTGGATCAAAAAAGCCAACCGAAAAATTTGGATCCAACTTAGGAGCAATCTGCCGGCATAAAAGGATTCCGTCCAAAAATCTAGCATTCAAAGCTGGACGGACCTCTTCGGACTTAAGCCGGACCATGAGTTCTGCTCCCAACTTAGCATTGTCACTTCTCAGGCTAGATGCATGCTCTTGAGACGCCTTCAAAGCTTCAATAGCTTTCTGTAACTCCAGCTCCATACTAGAGATCCGCTTCTGAAGTAGGTCAATTTTAGCAGCATCAGCACTAGCCCGATTTCTCATTTCTTCAAGAACGGACGGATCAGTTTGCTCTTGTTCAAGTCTCTGAATTTCTTTCTCAAGATGCTCCATCTTCAGGTCGCGTTGGGTTAAACAGAGATGTAAAATCTCACCCAT
This sequence comes from Nepenthes mirabilis, assembly GCA_025585075.1. Lineage (NCBI taxonomy): Eukaryota > Viridiplantae > Streptophyta > Magnoliopsida > Caryophyllales > Nepenthaceae > Nepenthes > Nepenthes mirabilis. Next base: position 17,906 of record JAODPA010099151.1, read on the forward strand.
CTTCTTGCTCTGTTAAGCACGAGGATCAATCAGGAGTAAGTAAAAAAAAAAAAAGAAAAGAAAGGATAAAAGCTCTTTTGAGAATCTTACTGTAATATAGCGAGCTTTTTGAGCTGCGATCTTCAGAGGTAAACGACGTGAAGAGGCCGGAGCTTGCTCCGGATCTGGACCAGATGAACTCCGGAGAGGAGAGTGAGCGGCAGAAAAGACCGGAGTAGGAGCAGAACCAGCCAGAGTAGGAGCAGAACCAGCCGGAGTAGGATCAGAAACAACCGGAACAGGAGTTTCTTCAATAGGCTTTTCAACAACTAATTCAACTGGGCTAGAAAAGGATTCCCTTGGGTCCGGAGCGGATATGGTGTATGGAACAATAGCCATTTCATCAGTTCCCGTTCTAGGGGCGGCCAAGGACTCACTCACAGGATTCTCCTCTTGCGGTTGGTTGGAAAGGACAAGGGATGAATCACTTATCCCTTTTAGTCTCTCAGTCATGGGGGGACCAGCTTCAGCATTATCAGAAGAAGGTGATTGGCTGGGTGAAACAACAAGACGCTTACGCCCCCTTGGCGCGGTATCCTTCGCTTTCCTTTTGAGTTTCTTAGGAGTTGGCTCAGATGTCCCAACTTTTCCAACTAGAGACCCCCATTTGGTTAGAGCGAAAATTTCAGGAGTAAATAAGCGTCCCTTATCAGAAAACGACTCCATATTGGATTTTATCATCCTGATTAAGGGTTTCACTGATTCCTCTTCTTTTGGGGAAGGCTTACCAGAAAGCGATTCAGGGATTTTACCCCCAAGCGTTAGAAATGCCAGATTGAGGAACGGCAAGGAAAAAGAAACGGTCTTTCCAATTTTTAACCGTATCGATGATAACCCCACTGATGTTTAAGTCGCGAGGAGACAAGGATATCCAATCCCCATTTTGACAAAATTTGAACAAAGCTCTAACAATGGAGGTATTTAGGGTTGTACCTCGAAGACGGAAAAATATACAGAGGTTACAGAGATACCTCACGGCGTTCGCATGGTATCGTGCGATGGACACGCCCAAATCAGAAAAAATCGTTTGAAGTTCTGATGCGAGAGGAAAGCGAAGACCATTCTTCAGATGCGCTTCGTATACCGTGATGTAACCAGTTGGAGGAGAATCGGCTCTATCAGTCTCCTTTGGCATCGAACGCAAGTATGAACTGGGAATTTTATACTGAAAAATAATCTTCTCCATCTCTTCAGTGGTAAGAACGGATTTAATCGACTCAACTTTGGACGCCATTGAAGCAGGAAGAAGGAAAGTGAAATACGGAGAAACAGGGAGAAGGAAAGTAAAAAACAGACAAACATAAAAACGGGGGAAAGCCCTAATTTATAAGTTTGAAGGGACGTGTCCGTTCAAATTCAAAAATGATGAAGACGACACGTGTCAAAAAGATATTTGCTACTCAAAACAGCGGTTACAGAAGTTACCATGCGATGATCAACACGTGGCAAGCCAGCTAAGACTGTGTCAGAGCTAATCGCCATCCGGAGTGACCAGAAAAACGGAGTCACCAAATTCGGAGTAAAAATATCCGGAGTGACCAAAAAATACGGAGTCACCAAATCCGGAGTAAAAATATTCGGAGTGACCAAAAAATACGGAGTCACCAAGTCACCAAATCCGGAGTAAAAATATCCAGAGTGACCGGAAAAATTGAGTCACCAGATCCGGAGCAATGAAAATTCGGAAAAATTTCAAGTAGTCAATCCCATTACTAAAACATGCTAGAAGATAAAATTTTAATCTTCTAGCATTGGGGGCTAGTGATGGGTATTATTACCCGAATTACTAATAAGCCACCCGTTGGATAAAATGCGGAAACTTCAAATAACTTCTACGGTTCGGTTTTGAAAAAGAACCGTCATAACCAATTGGAGGAGTTACAAAACCACCCGGAGTGGAAAGTTAAGAAACCGCCCGGAATGGGAAGTTAAGAAACCGCCCGGAGTGGGAAGTTAAGAAATAGCCCGGAGTGAAAAGTTAAGAAACCGCCCGGAGTGGGAAGTTAAGAAACCAACAGGAGTTGGAAAAAAACCAAATGTACTTATCCGGAGAAGTATAACTTCTCCGAATAAGTTACGAAACTGAAAAGGGAGCCCTATAAAAGGAAAGGTAATCCTCAGAAGAAAGGGATTTCTTTTCGGTCCAGAACAACTCTCTCTTAGTCTCTAAAAATTACAATCTAAAGAAAACAAAATTATATATTCCCCTTTTTGTTCTTAAAAAAGGCAAATGACTGACTTGAGCGTCGGAGTGCCTTTGGAGATTTAGCTCCATTGGCCTGCTGGCCATCTTGTCTGCTGTTGTGTTGTACAGGACGTGAGTTCAAGAAGAGGGAGTAACAAGAATTACCTTATTCCTCAACTGGACCGGATCCACATCACCAAACCCGTCTAAACTCAAGTCTAGATCCGCAACACATATGTTTTAATAAATTTAAGGTTTATAAAATTAAAAAATCTGTGCTTAAATCCTCTGAAGTAACACCTTACTAATCGAAAAAAAAAAAAACAACCGATCACAACTGGTACTGCGCGACAGCGTCAGCCCGTCACAAGAACGCGCGTGCACTTGAACCGGCAGAAGCTGGCAGACCGTGGATACTTGCGCGCGCGCACACACCGAAGCGTGCATCGGTGCGAGTACGGAATCTCAAACCACAAACAACTGCCACGTCGCGCGAAGGAAGGTCCCGCTTTCTGTCCACAAGGAATCTCAACCACAAACCACACACTGATTTCACCTCACAACTTCGGGCAAATCTGGCGTGGAGACCAATCAAGACCGAAGTCTCCCATTAGCTCTTAAGTATTTTTATTTTAGACTTTTTTTTTAAAATTTTTTAATGATAAATATTTTGTTTTAATAATTTAAACGTTAAGATCATGGATATATTGTCGATAAAATATTCATCATTGTATAAAAGAAAATAAGAGAAGCTGATCCTAAAATAACTCTGAAAAGACCAAGCGATTCTCATTAGAAGGAGAATTCATTGCATGTCTACTACTCATTGGCCAGAAACATCCAACTTGGCGAAAAATCCGGGCCCACCGTCTTGATAAATCCCGGTACTCAATTTTGCTCCACGTATATAGTACAAGGTGTAGAGCAAGCCCCAATTTCAGGACATCATCCATCCAACTTCAAGACGACTCTACTCATTAGATTTCAGCAAGAAGCATAGTGTAGCACAGCAGATTGCTTCATCAACTCACAATGCTTAGAATTAATGTGTATTCTCTTCTAACTCCTGGATTCAGGGACATCAAAATTGGAAGCAGCCATGACTCGTGGATCATTGCAAGTAACAAAGCGTGGAGGCTGTCACAATCAGCGTCGGTGCGAGCTCTGAAAGACAAGTCGGATGGGGAAACGGATGGATTTCCGGGTCAGAGCTGGGAACCAAGTTTGGAGATTGAAGTTCCATTTGAGCAACGACCCGTACGCATCCACTTAGTTAACACTGTCCCCTGAACTTTAACATATGAATGCTTCCACGATTCTGCCAATTATATAAATGTCTTAGCGTAGAACTCCATTTAGTGTTTCTTCATAATTGAGTGAGCTTGTTTCGTCAAGAACCCAAACGGGTTGGTGCTATTGGTAAGGGTGACTTAGGGTGTCGCAGTTGGGTCTGTGGCCACGATTCAATTCCTACTACTACGTGCTTGAACTTAATTGGTGCATGGTCTTTGCTGATAAGATCATTCACCAAGGCTGCAACGTGGGGCCTGAATTCTTCGTTACCAAAAAATTGACTCGTCAAGAAATTTAGCCTTGACATACTTCCATAACACCACCCAAACCATCAAAGCCTTCAGATTTATTTCAAAATACAGCATTTCTGTGATGTTCTGCTGGAACTACAACTCATCAACAGTATTTCCAGGGTCACAACCACAAGCTAATAGAGACGGTAGTATCCCTATATTACGAGAGATGGGAAAATAACTAAATGATTTAAGAGTACGGATTTCATCATGTGCATTACATATTAAACTGTGGTTACCTGAATTTACTTGTGTCTGGTGCTACGGTAGGTGAATGAGTACTCATCTTTGAAGGATGCAGCCTTGTATTCATGGGGTGAGCTCAGCCCAGGATCCTTTTTCCTGCGTCTTGGAGGACTTTGGTTAGTCGCCTTCACAGTTCTCGGAGTGCCCATTGCGGCTGCTAGCTTCAACCCTTCAAAGGTAAGACAGACATAAAAGGAATCTCCCCCCCCCCTCCCCCTCAATAGTTGAAACAAAACAGTTTGCAGATACCCGGAATTGATAAATGGTAGGATCAAATCGATGTGTTTTGTCTTCATCACATATTACTTCTAAGAGTCACAGACCCATTAGAAATTCAAACAACGTATTACACCATTACCAAGAAGATCCCCCTTCCAGCCCATTTCATGTTTCAACAATAAAAATTCTCTTTTTTATATGAAAAGGACAATCTAGTACACGAAATTCCTATTTGTGTACAGTCTAAGAAAGAATCAGATTATTTTGGGTTTATTATATACGATCTTACCCTATATTGTACAATACGCCATTTTTTAACAACTCAAACTTGTGACTACCCAATCGCACAACTCTACCGCTCAGCCAAGGCTTTCCCTATTGCACATCCAAAAATCATCTCGTTGACTTCAATGCCAGTAAGAAGCCAAAATACGCCAGTGTATGCCAGAGTTCACATATGCAGTCTTGACAGAATTTCTGATCAGATAAATACTGCCAGATTGATTAGCTAACCACAGCCAGAAGACTGTGACTCGAATTTCACTTCTTCATTCCTGATTTTTGCTGCAGGAACCATTAAGATTTGCGCTAGCAGCTGGGACAGGGACCCTTTTTTTGGTGTCACTAATTGTCTTGAGGATCTATTTGGTATTCCCCTTTTTATATTTTTGACTTCGTAATAGCACTAGAGTTCTACAATTTGCAGACTTCAATTTCCTCAACACTGCTGTACTCCGTCACAGCATAATACACTATATGATATTTAGTAACTTATACTAACTGGTTGGCCTCACTTCACATTTATATATGTTCTCTTTTCACTGATTGTTTGGGCCTGAGGGCATAAAGTTTTACAATCAAGCCTGGAACAAATCTAAGGATAGAAATACCGAGTTCCCTTGCTAGGACAAGTGAGGAGAGGTGATGTCAATATAATAACAATCACAACAACAATGCAATGACACACAAACCATGCACACAATATTTTCTCGTGGGAAGCCTTTCAATGTAAGGTAAAATCATAAGACTTTATAACTGTACAACTCCACTATAAATTATAAGTTTGAATACATCAACTATAAATATATCCTACGGTTTCATTACAATATTGATAAACCAACGCAAATATAACAAAAGACAGAAATGGAAGAGGACCACCAGTAAAATGTCAAAAAAAACAAGGAGAACAACGTACCCATGTGTGATGAAGGTTGGATTAAGAATTGGAGCCCAAGAGGATTGCAAGAGCCTTCTCTTTCTTCTTCCCTCACTTTCTCTCTTGAGTTAGCCACTAAAGGATTGCAAAAATCATATAATAAATGACCTAAATTCGAAATAGGCTATTTATAGCTCACGTCGACCACTTAATCAGCTGGCTTGAAGTCATCTAGCAGATACCCACTGAATGCTTGCCCCAAACGGGCACTTAATCTGTTGTCACATGGACCTCTCACAGAGGCCTTACCCCACAGTTTCGTTTGAACAAATGTCGCATAGACGTCTAGCGGCCACCCATTATTTCCAAAAAAGGAAAAAAAGCAGTAAGTATTTACAATGAGCATGAAACTCATGAGTGTTCCATCCCAACATCAACAACTTTCATCACAAATTGATCTTCTACAAAGATATAACTAGTCGATGATTGCTCATAAGAAATCACGGCAAATATTCTTTCAAATCAACGTATTGTCTTTTCATCTTCATTGGATAACTTGAAGTCATTAGTTTCTCAGTCCATAGGCACCTAGTTTTAACTATTTAAAATTTTAAATGCAGGGATGGAGTTATGTAGGTGACAGGCTATTATCGGCAGTGATACCTTACGAAGAAAGTGGGTGGTATGATGGACAAATGTGGGTAAAGCCACCAGAGGTTAATAATCCTTCCACCCATCTCTCTCCCTGCACACACTACCAGTAAAACAAGCAGAATTGTATGTTTGCCACATTAGTTGTACTGATCCCAACTCCAAAGTAACTTCTTTTATAATATGTTAGGTCCTGGCTCGAGACAGATTGTTGGGATCCTATAAGGTAAAAGTCCAACCATATGTACCATTTATTTTGGATGCAGGACATAAAAAAGTTAAAATATATTTTATCCAGAAAATGAGGTTTTTCAATAAACCACTGGACATCACATATAAACAGCAAGCACAATTTAAAATGAAAAGAAAAAAAAAAACATTAGTATTTAGACATCTTATGTGGATGGCATACCGATTGTTGCAACTGCATCCCATCCACAAGGATAGGTTAAGCATGCTCCATGTGAGATTTCATCAAACAAGCACATGATATATTAGCATATAAAATATTTCATGTCACTAATGCTCTGGGACAGCAAACTTATTCTTGTGATGAATATCCTCCTGTAGGTAAAACCAATCATCAAACTGTTGAAGCAAACATTGATTGGAACAGGGGCCCTACTTGTTATAGCAGTTATGCTATTCACTTTTGCCACACCAGTAGAAGATTTCCTCCTAGCCACTTTCACTCAAAGAGACAACACTTCAACTGCTTCATCTGATAAGACCGTCAATTTAAGGTATGACATTACTACTTGAAATTCCATTCTTTCCATCGGTACCCAATATGTTTTACTTTTCTTCCTTGCAACTCTATTCAATATGAGACAGGAAAGAGGAGCTCCTAAGATTGCCAGTGGAGGTGATTCAAGATGATGATCTAGCAGCAGTGGCGGCTGAAGCTGCAGGTGGGAGGCCAGTCTATTGTAGAGACAGGTTTTACCGTGCATTAGCAGGTGGGCAATACTGCAAATGGGAGGATCTTATCAAATGACAAAGGGGGAGGATGGGTGATATTCACTCTCAGATAACAAGAAGAGATTCTTGTTTATACTGAATTCTTCATAAATTCATTCCAATAGCTTCTTTAGTATTATTGAGTTTAGGAGATCAAAAAAATTGTTTGGATCATAGCTTTAAATCTCGGTGTCACAAGTGGCCAGCCGAGTTGCAGCCAGGCAGGCCCATCATAATGGTTGTGCCTTTAAATACCAATACTGATACTGTCCTAATTGAAAATAATTATTTTATTGATAATATGATCACTACATATAGTGGCATGATAAATATTGATCAAGTGGCAAGAAGTATTCAAATCTCCACCCTCAACCACCAACCTTAATTACGGACAGGCCACCTTCCTTGCTTGGCTCAAGAATATTGAAAATAGGAGTGTTTACTTGTCTAATTTAATTGTCTAAGTTATTCTAAAGTTCTATAAATTAGAGATAATTTATTTAATTAAAGATTACAAATTTATTATCAACTTGTATTCTAGAACTTTTAAAAGAGTTCTAATTTTGATTTGGTAGATTCCAAATCTTATTCTTTATTCTCAATTATCAATTTGTTCTTCAATTAATTAATTCAGAATTTTATCTTATTCCAACTTCCTATCAAACCCTTCTCTATTTTGTAGAATAGTATCAATTGATATCAGAGTTATAGTAAATCGGGGGAGAGGATAACAAAATAATATCTTGTAGCCCTCAATGAGAAGACGACCTCTACAATATTAGGATATCAAATTAAGGAGGTAAATCTAATAATTACAACAATGACTCGAGCACATGGAGGGTCGTGGGCAGCCTGGACCATCTTGAGAACATAATTAAGGATCGACCAGTGAAGATGATAATCCTTTCTACTGTGACTACCAGTCGGCTACTGCAAAGGAGGATGTATCCACCCCTTTTCTTTGAAAAAGCTACAAGATTGAGATTTAAGAGTTTGAAGGAAAACTCTAACCTGACAATTTCATTTGATTGGATGAATACGTCTGAACGTGTTTTCAAACTTAATGAAAAGACAAATCCATTAAGGGTAAAACTTATGGCTATAAAATTGAAAAAAACATGCTTCTATATGGAGAACATGCGAAAAAGACACTTTGAAAGGAAAGAGGAAAATCAAAACATAGGAAAAAATGAAAAAAGAACTTAAAAAAAAATTTTTGCCCGAAATTTTTTTCAAGGCTTGTTTTTCAAACTATATAATAGCTATTAACGAGATTTGATGGTTGAGGAGTATACTCGCAAGTTCGAGCAACTCATAATGTATTGTGAGATGCAAGAACCCAAATAGCAATCTATTGCCCAGTACTTCGGTGAGCTTTAGAGAGAGATTCAGAATATGGTGAATTTACAACCATATTGATCCCTTGAGGATATCCAAAAGTTAGCCATAAAAGTGGATGAACAACTCAAAGAGACGTATGGAAGGGGTTTGGCCAAACCAGCCCAACCAAGAGGTCTTTCAACCAACTGGCCCAAGGCACTAACTGCTCGACGGCAACACAAAAGGTCCAACCAGCTCCAAATCCAACTCAATTCAAACCAATAAGCACCTCCACTAGGTGTTTCAAATATCAAAGAATTGGCCACATCGCTTCAAATTGTCCAAATTGTAGGGTTGTTGCTCTCGTGGAGAATAAACACGACTAGGAGGAGGCCCTGGAAGAAGATATCACTTATGCGGATGAAGGAGAACTTGTAATCGGATATAGTCTCAAAACCAGGATCCTTCATGTCAATACATTCGATTATAGGTGAAAGAACATCTTTCCTTGTCGGTGTACAATGTACGGAAAGGCATGTAACATCATTATAGATAGTGGAAGTCGTATCAATATAGTGTCCACTACTATAGTGAACAAACTCAAACTATCCACGAAAGATCATCCAAACCTCTATAAGTTGTCATGGCTATACCAAGGCAACAAGATACGGGTAGACAACAAGTATTTGGTTACTTTTCCATTGAAAAGGATATAAAGACAAAGTCTTATACGATGCCATACCTATGGATGCTTGCCATCTCCTTTTCAGAAGACCTTGGCAACATGACGGAAGATTCACTTATAGTGGTTTTACTTACAAATATTCTTTCGCGAAAGATGAAAAAAGAGTTACTTTGACCCCTATGTCCTACTTGGAAATTTCAAAGACTAGCAGTGGTGGATATGTGCTTAAATCATTTTTGACTATCGACCAAATTTTAGAAGAAATTGGCAATCCATGTCATTAAGATGGCAGGTCCAACCCATTTGAACACATGGTCATTATCCAACCTATTTTAGAGGAATTCTCGAATGTTTCTTTAAGGGATCTACCGCCCAGTTTACCACCTATGGGATATCTAACATTACATAGATTTTGTCCTAAGTCAGCAATTCCAAACAAACTGGCATATCGGATGAATCCAAAGAACATGAGGAATTACAACAAGTGAACAAGCTCTTATTGAAGGGGTTAATCCGTGAAAGTTTCAATCCCTCAGCTATCCTAGCTTTACTTGTTCCAAAGAAAAATAGTACATGAAGAGTGTATTGATTGTAGGGTCGTCAACATAATTGCCATCAAGTAGCAGTACCCAATTCCTCGACTGGACAATCTTTTATACTAACTTCATGGCATGACCATCTTTACAAAGATTGATATACAGAGTGACTATCATCGAATTCGGAGAAAGATCAATGATGAGTAGAAGACCGCTTTCAAAATGCGAGAAAGTTTGCACAAGTGGATGGTCATACCTCTCAGATTATCCAATGCTCCATCTACTTTCATGCAATTTACGAATCATGTGTTCAAATATTTTATTGGGAGATTTATGGTGATATTTTGATGATATTTTGATTTTTTAGCAAATGATGATGCAGCACACCAAGAGCACCTTCGGAAAGCATTCTCAATTCTTCATAAACAATGACTTTATGCCAATTTGGCCAAGTACCATTTCTTCACTAATAATCTTATTTTCCTTGGTTTTGTTGTCTCAAATCAAGGGATAAAAGCGGATCCAACAAGGTTGAAGCCATACTAACTTGGTCGAATCTAAGCACTTTACAAGAAATCCAAAGTTTTCACGGCATGACTTCTTTTTACCAACGATTCATCAAGGACTTTAGTACGGTGGCGACTCTACTAACCAAATATTTGAAGGGAAGCTAGTTCAAATGGACTACGGAGGCGAATGCAAGTTTTAATCAACTAAAACATCTTCTAATGATGGCACCGGTCTTGGCGCTTCTCAATTTCAATAAGGTATTTGAAGTTGATTGTGATGCATCTAACCTATTCTCGAACAAGAAGGAAGGCCTATTCCATATTTTAGCGAAAAACTTAAAGAATTTTGAAAAAAAGGGTTCGGCAGTTACAATCATGAGCATTGGATCCAATATTTGTTACCAAGAGAATTTATTTTCTTCTTCGATCATGAGGCGCTGAAATTTATCAACAATCAGTAAAACTTTAGTTCAAGATACAGACTCTTGGGTTAAATTCTTTCGATCCTATGATTTTTCATCAGGCACATATTCAAAATCCAAAATAAAGTGACTAACGCCTAAAGCTGATGATACTCATTATTTTATGTTTTATAAGTAATAATTGTCGGATTTAAAGTAGTGAAAGACTTACATGAGGATGATCTGTTCTTTAGTCCACTAATGGAGAAGTGTACGGCCGGACCGATTAAGTAATTTTTGCTCCTCAGTAGCTATCTTTTTAAAGAAAACCGACATTGTATTCCTCAATGTTATGGAAGAGAGGCCATCCTGCAAAAAGTTCATGTGGAAGGATTAGCAGGGTATTTCGATTAAGATAAAACTCTAGCACTCAGCACAAGAAAATTTCTTTGGGCCAATGATTGGTCAAGAGATTAAACAATTTATTGAACAATGCCAGTTATATCATATGGCCAAAACTTAAGGGCAAAGCACATACAGCCCTTCCAATTGCCACTACCTATTGGAAATATATAAATATTGATTTTGTACTCGAGCCACCACGAACACAATGAAAAAAACTCTATCATGATTGTAGTTAAATGATTTTTCAAAAAGGCTAATTATTTTAAAATATAAAATACAATACATGTCAAAATTTAAAAATTTATAGTAAGAACTGAAAACCAATAACCAAAAGGCCAACTTTAAGGAAGAGTTACATATACTCCTAATAACCTTAGGCTAAAATACTATTATTTAGACCTATAAGAGAATCGTCCACAAATTACACCCTATAGATAGGATCAACGTTCTTTTACACCCATGGATGATATGAGCAGTTTTTAAATATGCCTAATATGTTAGGACGTCCAAATATAAAATTTTGTCAATTTCTTACAATAGTTTTCAACAAAAACAATAAACAGAGAACTTCATAACAAATATTCAAAATTTTTCATTTCATTTGAAAGATAAAAATACAAAATTGTCTATATTGGGGGAAGTACAAACTCATGCCAAATAGCAAAATAGAGTCCATTTGAACATTTGCATGGAGTATTAATATGAAATGCTAAATGTATCAATTTTATAACTTTTTTTACAAATATTTTCATATATTAATATATTTATCTTAAAATATTTATCTATGTAGTGAAAAACAAAAAATCTTTCAAATTTTTAGGCAAAACTAAACAAAATTTTAAAAGTTTTGGCAAAAATTATGCAAACAAAACCTTCAAACATTCGATAAAACTAAACAAAATTTTAAAATATTCGTTAAAAAATACATGCATGTAATAATATTTAAATAGATAAGTAAAAGAATGCCATGCGCGTATAGTAAAATTAAAAGAAGTAAAAATCAAAGGATATTGAAATAGACCAAAGAATTGACTTAAAAATACTTACTTTCAACCTCTAATCTGATAGATATAATTTTAAAAAACTCTGAAATATCTTTCATTTTCTTCTTACTCTTATTATTCTCCTCCTCTTTTCTTCCTCTCTCTTCATTCCCTTTTTCTCACACAAAATGACCAAAATAGGCACAGGTGCCTTAAGTACCCAAATTAGCTCATGAGCGCCAGTTAAACGCATATCGACCGTGGCACTCACACATAGGCACACACGATGCCACATTAAGCATAACTTGAGCACCAATATTCTGCCAAACTACACACGAGCGCCAACAGATGCGCACATCAAGTGCTACCTATTCTACATCAAATGTAGATTAACATCCCAGAGACCCCCATGAGGCACACAGCTACTATCTTAAACAAACACTAATATAGAGACAGGCACTGAGCCTGATTCTACTTAATTGAATTTTTTCTCAAATTTTTATTATACAATTATTTTTCAAATTGACCGAAAACTATATTAATGACATCATAAATTATAAATGAAAATCGAGCCTCACAACTTTCCCCTCCTTATAAAATTTCGTTATCAAAATTTACATACCTCAATGATCAAACAGGTAGAGACGTCTGTTTTAGATCTTGTCTTCACATTCCCAAATTGCTTCCTCAAAAGAATGGTTCCCCAAAGCACTTTGACCAATGAAATCACCGTCACATGCAAACTTGATCTCTTCTCTTCAAAATTTCAACCAAAACCTCAATATAGGACAAATTATCATCAATCTGCGACTGTTCATATGCAATAATGTGCAATGGATCAAATACATATTTCCGCAGTGTCGACACATGAAAAACATTATCATAATCTATAAAGTTATGAAGTAAAGCTAATCGATAAGCCACGTCTCCATCTCACTGCAAAATCTCAGATGGCCCAATAAATTTCGATTTTAATTTTCTTTTCATCCCAACTCTAGAAATTCCTTTCCACGGAGATACCTTAAAAAATACACCCACCCCAAAACTCAAATCAAATTTTCAACAATCAGCATAACTATTCTAATGACTTTAAGCAATTATTGGACGATTTTGAATTAATTTAATATTATCAAACGTGTCCTAAATAATATCGAAACCCAAAAGTTTACAGTCATTAATCTTCTCTCAGTTAACAAGAGACCAATATCTTCGTCCATACAAAGCCTTAAACAGAGACATCCTGATACTCGACCGATAGCTCTTATCATTAACAAATTCAGTAAACGACAATTGTTCTAATTTTTTTTCATCTCTAAAATAGAGGCTCTTAGTATGTCTTCCAAAATTTGAATCATCCTCTTTGACTGTCCATATGTTTTGGGTGAAATGTCATACTGAATTTCAAATTTATACCAAACTCATTGTGTAAACTCTCTCAAAACTTTGATACAAACCTCGGGTCTCTGTCAAAAATCATTGAAGTAGGAATTCTGTACAATCTCCCAATTTTATTGATATATAAGCCTGCTAATCAGTTTCTAAAAAAAGTCGTCCTCACTGACAAGAAATGAGCTGATTCATCAATATATCCATAATCACCCAAACAGAATGATACTTCCTTGTTGTCCTAGGTAAATCCAATACAAAATCCATCTTAATATACTCTCACTTCTAACTAAGAATAGATAAATAGTGGAAAAACATTGGAGACTTCTAATGTTCGGCTTTGACTTGCTGGCATACTAAATGCCTTCCCACGTAAGCAGCAATCTGCTACTTCATATTCCCCCACTAGAAGAGCTTCTTCGTATATTAATATATTTTATTTTGATACATTTTATTAACTCCAGGATAAATGGTATACTTCGCTCTATGGGCTTCCTTTAAAATTTCTTCTTTCAAATATCCAATATTTAGCACACAAATTCGGTCTCAATACCGAAGAATTTCATATACACAAATATTAAAATTCACTTGCAACTTGCTATTAAATCTCCAGCAATTTTCATCAAATATGGGTCGTCAATCTAGGACTCCATGATCCTTTCTAAAATTATCAGTTGAACCTCAAAATACATCAGCATCATCCCTAAATCTTGGGAGTGCAAACGAATATTATAATTCTTCATCCGATCAAGCATCTTCCATTCCTTAATCATCATATGGGCCACCATGCCCTAAGATTTCCAACTCAGTGTGTCTACTATGGCATTTGTCTTCCTCAGCTGATATTAGATCTTACAATCCTAATCTTTCAACAAACCCATCCAACAACATTGCCTCATATTCAACTCCTACAAGAATAAGCACTTTAGGCTTTTATTTAAATGTTTAAATAACCATATTTAAATGTTTGTCCCTAATGATTAGAAATCGAATAACCTAAATATCGAGTCAGATTTAACAAACGAAATCCAAAAAAATATAATATTTATAATATTCCACAGCAGACACAAGACCTAATCAAAATAAACCTTGTCTAGTCTTTCGAAATAATATACCTATCAACATGCTCAAAACCTATATAATTCGTAAAGAAAAAGCGTTTAATAAATATCCAAACAATTACGATATGAGGCCTGTACAAAATCTAACTAATACAATACTCTCAAATAATACAGACCATAATAAACAAACTAAGCAATAATCCCAACATAAGTCCTAAATACAAATCCAAATATCGATAATAAACACAATCTTCAAATATCCTCCGTCCATATCCCACGGTAATCTAAGGCCATTCAATTTGAAAGTGTTAAAAATATAACAAATTATCAGCTTAAAGCTCAACATGCACATATATAATATAAAAACCATGTACATAAATCAAATAAGATGGCTAAAATCTGTAAACACCTATGAAGATCCAAAATGTCAAAATTTTCTAATGCATAATCCAAATATTTATTTCGAACTTAAAATTTGTAACATATGCAAATAATAAATAATACAAATTGTATAAAATCATGTAAGATCCAAATCATATAATTCTAAAAGGCTCAAATATACAAAATTGGATAAATACGAATGTCATATCAAAACCTACAAATATCAAAAGGCCAATTATTTTAAAATATAAAATATGATACAAATTTGTTGCGTCCCGGGTCCCTGGTTGTTATACGAATTAGGGAGCCTTCGGATTTATCGTCGTCCGGAGAGGATCACGAGCGGGCCCGATTTCCGTCACTATTAACCTAGAACCTACATAACACAAATTACAAATAAGAGGTCGGCGGAATTTTTCCCTCCGAAAATATTCTAACGCTCAAGTCAGTAATTTCCTGTAATAAACGAAAAGGGACACACGCTTAGACGTGCGAGGAAATATGCTGAGTGTGCGGTGGGAGTACGTGGATGCAAGAGTATAAGACTCAATAAGCATTTTGTAGGAGGCCCAGCTCCCTGGATGCACCGCAATGGGTGGCTCACTTGAATAGCCTGATAGAGGCTGCAAGAGATTGGCGCTGGATGTAAGTCTGAGAGCAAGAACTCGATGAGTGTTTGTCTCAATGCCTAGGCTTGGATTAGCGATTAGAAATCCGATCCCCCTACCCTGTAGAAGGAGAGGGAATTTATAGACTCCAGGGCGTAGAGCTTTTTGGCGTGAGAATCCTACCTATAGGGATTCACCGGCCGTTGGCATCTGGCAGCAGCCAGTGGTGCCAGTTGTCGCCTTGTGGTGGCGAGGAGACCGTCATGCATTGCTGGCCACGCTTGGTCTGCTTCTTGCGTGATGATTGGCTAGCCAGTCACATAGAGCGGCGCGAGCCGCAACTGGCAGAGTTGACCTTCCTTTCATTGGCTTGCCTCTTCTGCCCCACGTCTGCCACCTACAGCTGCATTAATAAGCTGCAAGAGGCGCCAATTAGCCGTGGGCGTTAGGCTGCCATGTAGGCTATTTTGAGTTTTGTGCCGCATTGGTTGCCTAGACCGCTACTTCCTGAGTTGGGCCTTGCGATTCTTAGGCCTCACCGATACCGGACCCAACACTAGCCCTCCATGCCTGGGCCGACTGATAGTCGAGGCCTGGCATGTCCATTGAGGGTCCAGCTGGCCACTGCGCGTCCTTCCTCGAGATGCGCTAAACCTTGTCTTCATCTGGCGTTACGCCTTCCCCAGACGATCACGCGGGCTTTTCAGATGCTGTAAAGATTCGGTACTCTAAATGGAAGGATTCGCACGCCAGAATCTGCATCAACATCAAAGGCTTTCCTGTTTGGTGATAGACCGCCATCGGGCGGTGTGCTCTGCTAGGCGCGGATAGGGCGCTGGCTCGCCCATAAATAGGGGAGCCCCCGTTTGGAGAGACCCATGCCTTAGCCGGTTCTTGAAAGAGTGATGCGAAGCCCTTGGCTTGTCCCGCTCCCGGCAGGATTCCTCAAAGGAATTGGATGGACTTACTGGAGATCCGAAGCTCCTGCCGAAGACTGCCTTCACGCCCTAATCATGGGCGCTTCCTCATACTAATGACAGTGACTTGGCAACTCTATCATTGTTATATGCCTTCCTCGCGACTAGCATGACTTCCAGCGTGTGGGGGGGTTCTTGCGGAGCTATCAAGGGGCACTTTGTCCTGGGGATAGCACGTCGCTGGCGGCCTCAACAGCGTCCAGTGGATCATGCATGCCGTTCAGAAAGGAGGTAGAAAGTGGGGTTCCTACAAGGGGAGCACGGGCTAGCCGCATCCCTATTGGATGCTGGTTCTACCTCTGCGGTTAACATTGGATGAACTTTCAAGGTCTAGCCAGTACCGACGGCTCTAACACTCGGGCGAATCGAAGTTCTGGTGATGGAGCCAGAAAGATCTGATGTAGATCTTGTTCTCTGATAAGGCTTCAAGCATCCGGAGCCGCTATTCCGGGCTTTATGCTCCACGTTGTATCTTTCTCTTTTTTGTACTTTCGCTATCGCAAGCTTTATACTTTGTAAATGAAACTTTGATTAATAGAAGCAGTAGAATTTACCTTTATTCTTCTGTCTTGTCGCATACATCTTCTCTTCCCTTTATGGTTTGACTCCGGGGCCGCAGGGTCCTTTCGTCGTCACAGGTATCCGAACGAAAACTAATACCGAACGCTGGGCAACTCCTGATTGCCCTATCCGAAGTCTATCCCTCGAGCCCATCGTGGGGCTGCCGACGGGGGACCTAAGGAAAGAATTGCCTTTTGGCGCGTTCTACCCTAGGTGGCAGATCGTCGCTGACGGTTGTTACATCAACTAAGAATGTCAACGCATTTATGGCACAGAGAACCCTGGGGTCACGGCGCTATCAAGACCTTCCCTTGGAAAGGTGCAATACTTCAGGGTTCTGCCACGTGGGAGAATTCCATTGGCCATCTACACGCACCTCTTTGTGCCAACGATGCCATCCCCCGGAGGGTCTTGCTTATTTAAACGCTGCGAAACCCTCCAAGATCTGCACTCCTCTCTTGCTGAAAGGCGTTGATCTTTCCGCGGTCGCTTTTTCCCTTTTTACTTGCTGTGCAAATCTAATGGAAAGAAAATCTTCCTCGCCTAAGTCTGAACCGTTCTCAGACAAACCTGAAAGGAGCGCGCAAGCTTCGAGAGTTCCTGACGGGGCTGCACCCCTTGCGGCGGCGGCAGAGGGTTGCCACTCAGAGGCCACCGTGATGGGGCCAATGAGGTTCCTGAGGGCTTCTCCTGGTTTCGAGATGGACGAGGCGTCCACCTCCTCTCAACGCCGAAGGCTTGGAACCTCTCGCACGTCTCTCAACCGTGTTGCCAAGGCCGTCGAAGACTTGAGGCCAGGGTGCAAATCGCCGTCGGAGAAATTGAGCAGACGAGGGCTTGCGCTGTGCACTTTGAGAGAGCCTGGGCGGAGTCTAAGGCACGGGTGTCACAACTAGCCGACGCCAATCTAGGGGCTCAAAGCCAGATCATTGCTCTCCAGGAGGATCTTGAGCTGCACCGTGCGCGACTTTAGGAGTCGCAGGCTGACCATGCTCAACGGGAGGTGGAGCTAAGGTCGAGGTTCAGTCCAGAGGAAGTGACTCCCCTACTAGAAGGGAGATTCCAGGAAGGTATTCGGCTCTACTGGAGGACAGCTTCGCTGGCGGTGCCTAGCTTCTGCGTCAATCTTCTAGACTCTCGGAACTCTAGGGACCGAACGCGTTCGGAGCTGGTGGAATTTGACACCTCCAATCCCTTAGGGTTTGAGGGAGATGAATGATTATACTTGATGGCCATTGGCCATCCTCTTGTATAAAAGAATTCCATTAAATGAATCTTTAATGAAATTTCATTACTTAGCCGGGCTATGAGTTTGTTACATCTATTGGGTTTGAACAGCTTTTCTTTCGCTTAACCCCTTGCTCTGGAGGGACTTTTGTCGCCGCCCCTCTTTGGTCAGAATCCCCACATTAAATGCGGGTGTGACCATTGAGATTTTGGCAGGCAGCTACAGTTGTAGCGGGACGGTAGTCCGTCAAAAGTCATGATGGGCTGTCACACAGGACTTGCGGCGTTCTGCAGGAACAACATGTGTCAAGATCATCATTTGAGGCGGCAGCTGCGTTTCCCGCACGATGCCCTTTCATATCCCCAGCGTGGCCTATTTAAACAACGCCTTCTCCTGCTTTCCACACTTTGCGATTTTTCATTTGCGAGACTCATGGCTAGAAAAAAGAGCACTCCTTCTTGCGTTATTCGTCACGGAGTTGGTGGTACTCAGTCTGTTCTGTCAACAAGTGCCACTGCTGCTCTGATGGTCGATTACGACATCCCTGGCGACCTGGCCTACCTTGCTCCAGGCTTGACCGAGAGGGCAAACACGTCCCCAGAGAGCTTCATCACTATTTACAAGCATCACTTGAAGGGTGGACTACGCTTTCCCATGCCGCTCGAACTGCATGGGATCTTCGAGACATTGAGCGTTTCCATTGCTCAGCTCCACCCCAACGCGCTTCGGTACATAGTCACCATGTGTGTCTTTTCACGCCTCCATGATCTCACCATTTGGCCAAGTTCAATCAAGCGGATTTTCTGCTTCGCCAAGTCGGAAGATTGGATCTCCATGTCGCCGCATACCGATTTTCACTTTCAGGGGACGAATCCTGACTCGATGAAGAACTGGAAGGATCGCTACTTCTTCTTGAAGGAACCTACGGATTGGGAGGTCCCCAACATATGGGGCCCGGTTAGCGATTTCTACCTGGGAGACATGAGCGCGGAGGAGCTAGACAAGAGTAAGGAGCTATTTGAATGCATTCGGGCGAACATGGAGACTTTTTCGAAGCAGGGCTTCTACTTGACCTCCGATGCCTTCGCCGCCACCAAGTGGGGACCTGTTCAGGCTGGTCAGGTCGCCATAGTAGAGAAGAGGAAAGTTGGCACTCTCGTTCTTCAAGAACCTTCATAGGAGACTCCTGGAGGGAGCAGCTCGTCGCTGCCACTTAGGTCTTCCTCTAATGAGGAAGATAAGGCGGCATTGAAGAGAATGGGGGTCGCCGGTGGCACATCCATGCGAAGGTCGCTGAGGACAGTCACCACGGCGGTGACATTCACTGGGGCCACTTCTTCCGAGCAAGAGTTTGCACAGTTGCTACCGGGGGAAGCCATGGAGGATCCCCCAATTTCTACACCAACATTGGCAGAGTACGGGATTCCCTCGGTTGAGCTTGCCTCCGAAGGGGAGTCGTCGTTGAGTCCCTCCTTGGGCCTTGGGCAGCAGGAAACGTCCGTCCTAGACATTGAGGAGGAGATCTTGAGTCCACAGGAATTGTCGGAGCTGTCGAGGCAAAGCGACCACCAAAGTTTATGGAAGTTCAGGAGGCTATGGGTTCACCCACTCGAGCATCGCCTAGGCGCCCCCTCAAGACCCTATTGCTCTTAAGGATGCCGGCGCACCAGGTCAGGCTGCTGACGCCTTTGCCGTGGGGTTGCCGCATGGGATGCACCTAAATGGAATGGTGGCGCTAATTGAGCAAGGTAGTGTCCTTCCGTCATTGGAGGATCCAGGTCCGTCCTACCCTGCGGAGGAGTCCTTCGAGCGGCCGGAGCCCTCGAACATGGAGGAGGTAGCCGAACCAGCCGAGCCCCCTAGCGTGCCGGCGTTCGGAGCTACTCCCTGTGGCATAGGTTTGTCCTTTGCTCTAGTATGATATTGCCGAGCACTACGCCCTTACTCGAGGTTGTGCTGAAGCTTTCTGGCTTCTAACTCCCTTCTACCTTTTCACTGCAAGCTTTGGAAGTGGTGCATTCCCTTCAGGCAGTATCCTCCCACCTGGACGAGCTCCTCTGCCGGGCCCAAGAGGAAACCGAACGAGAGGTTACCCAGCATTTTGAGACGGAGACCACAGCGTTGACGCAGGAGCTCAAGGCTGCAAGGGGCAAGATTACCGAGCTGGAGGACTTGATCTCCCATGCCCTGGCGGACCTTAGGGTCCGGTTTTCCCCGGTGGAGGTGTCCCAGGCGCTGGAGACCAGATTTTGGGACAGCATTCGCCTGTGCTGCCGCATCATGTCCATGGCTCATCCAGGCACTCCTGTTGGGATCCTCAATCCCTAGAATGAGGGAGTTTCCAAAAGCTCCCGCCTGAAGAACTTCTCCGGAGAGGCTGACCCTTCGAGCCTCTAGGGTAGAGGGAGTCCCTATACAACTTTTCTTTTGACGCTTGCTCACGACTTGGTCTTTCACAGAAATGTAACTAATGAAATGCAACTCTTCTTGTTGGCACTTCAGATTTCCAATCATCTCCACTCCTTTTTTTTTCTTTTTTTTTTGCTCTGCATAGTTTTGGCTAAGCTCTTTAGCTATCATCGCCAAGGCTTGAAAACACAGCCTTCTTGCGCTGTACTCATCCTTCGTCAGAAGATGTCGTCGCATCTTGTGCGTTTAATGGTAAGCTCGGCCCAATAAAGTGGATGTCGTCGTAAGTCTGGTGGAGCCACACCAAGAGCCAGTTGGGTTTTCAGGCCACAGCAGCCGAACTCCTACTCTTAGGCCTTTTCGCACATGATACCTGTCTTAGGTGCCCAGCCCCACTCAAGGCGTCGTCGCTCTCATGTGCACGGTCCTAACCCACGATTATCGTAAACTGAGGGTCCTCTCTTCTCCATTAGAAGGTCGCTGCACGCCTGTCATCCCTGCCCCTTAAGGTTTTGGTGGCTGGGCGTTGAAGCCCCCGGCCTAAAGTTTTGACCGCATGGGTCGTCTGGTATGGAACCATGGTTTTTGGGCCGCTTCGAGCCTTTCAACGTGGAGTCGAGATTCGGATATGGCAGCTTTCGGGCTGCCTGGCACGAAGCCAAGGATTGAAGGGCCGCTTAGGGCTTTTCGACGTGGAGTTGAGATTTAGATATGGCTGCTTTTGGGCCGCCTGGAGCAAAGCCAAGGGTTGAAGGGCCGCTTAGGGCCTTCGACGCGGAGTCGAGATTTGGTTATGGCCGCTTTCAGGCTGCTTGGCACGAAGCCAAGGTTTTGTTTCACAGACGGATGAAGATCCCCCCGACTTTAGGACAGTCTAGGTCGTTTCACCTTTTGAAATATCATGCATGCAAACACCCGCATGAATGAACACACAAGATTGCAAAAATAATCAATTTTATTAAATGGAAACACAAAACATGCACAAGCATTCCTTATGGTGCGTGTGTATGTCTTACCTGGGCTTGGCGTTGGCCTACTGATAATATTTCCTAAGGTTGGCGGTGTTCTAAGTCCGCGGGACCAGCTTGCCGTCCTGGGTGTGTAGTTTGTACGCTGCATTCCAGAGGATTGCCGAGACGAGGAACAGGCC
This sequence comes from Nepenthes mirabilis, assembly GCA_025585075.1. NCBI lineage: Eukaryota > Viridiplantae > Streptophyta > Magnoliopsida > Caryophyllales > Nepenthaceae > Nepenthes > Nepenthes mirabilis. Next base: position 39,548 of record JAODPA010099151.1, read on the forward strand.
CTCCCAGCCTAGAAAGAGTTTGTTCCTACTTACGGCCTTTCTTGCAGCCTCTACACTCCGGAGGACCAGGTCTCCAACCTCGAGTGGGCGTGCCATCACCCGCTTGTTGTAATACCGTGCGACACGTTGCTAGTAGGCTGCAGTCCTCAAGCGGGCCGTGTCACGGACTTCTGGGAGAAGGTCTAGGAAGCATTCTACCTGCAGTCAAGGAAGTCCCACTTCGACGGGAACGACCACTTTGACTCCGTAGCAGAGATTGAAGGGCATCTCCCTCGTCGGTTCCCGCAGGGTCGTTTGATATGACCAAAGCACGGAAAGCAACTAGTCGATCCAAGAGCCCCCTGCGTCTTCCAGTTTAGTCTTCAGCCCGTGTAGTAGCGTGCGATTAGTGACTTCGACTTACCCGTTTGCTTGAGGGTATGCCACAGACGTATGAATAAGCCTAATACGCAAGCTTGCACAATACTTGATGAATCGTTTGCCGGTGAATTGAGTTCTATTGTCAATTACTATGACCTCGGGAATCCCAAAATGGCAAACGATGTTCTGGCGGATGAACTTCGTTGCGTTCTGCTCAATGATTCGTGCCAAAGGAACCAATTCTACCCACTTGGTGAAATAGTCAATACCGACGATAAGGAACTTCCTTTATTCGGAGGCCAATGGCATAGGTTCAAGGATATCGAGCCCCCACTGTGCGAACGGCAATAAGGATTGAAGGCTGTGCAATTCTATGTGAGGTAGATGAGCCATGGACCCATGAACCTGGCAGCTTTCGCACTTCTTCACGAATTTCAGAGCATCTTGCTTCATCGTGGGTTAGAAGAGACCTTGTTGCATGATCTTGAATACAAGAGTTTTCCCTCTGATGTGCGAGCCGCATACGCTAAGGTGGACTTCGCTCAACGCATACTCGACTTCCTCAGGAGTTAGGCATTTTTAGGTAGGAAGTGGAATATCCCCTCCAGTATAGCCTACCATCGAGGATTGCGTACCACCCTGCTGTCTTCTTAATTCGCTTGGCCTCGTCGGCGTCCGTAGGCAACGTTCCGTCCGTCAGATACCTGTGGTAAGGGGTCATCTAATTGTCACCCTCATTGACCTGCAGCACTTCCTAGTCCGGACCGTCCATACTTGGTGCGGCTAGGACTTCCTACATGCTCCTAGCGTACTGCTCCGAAGATCCTGCAGCTGCATCACTCGCCAACTGATCAGCTTTCCAGTTTTCGGCTCTGGAATGTGTTTGATTTCAAAACTTTCGAACGCCTGGATCTGGGCTTTTACTTTCGCCAGGTACTTTACAAGCTGAGGGTTTGATACCTCGAAGGCTACTTAGATATGATTGACCACTAGCTCTAAGTCGCTACGTACGACGAGTGACTTGGCGGAGCATTCCTTTGCAAGACGAAATCCCACAAGAAGGGCTTCATACTCTACCATGTTATTGGTGGCAGGGAAAGTCAACGTAACAAAGTACTTGATCTCTATCCCGTCTGGAGTTTTAAGCACGACTCTAGCTCCGTTGCCAATCTGGGTGGATGATCCGTCGACATTCACGATCCATGAGGGAACATCCGGTGCGTCCAAGCTCTCCGGGCTGTGTGGGGTGTCTAGAGTTGGGGTCACCGCCTCGACAATGAAGTCTGCCAAAGCCTGGCCCTTAAGGGCTAGTCGTGGCGAGAACTTCACATCAAACTCTCCCAACTCTATAACCCACTTGACCAGCTGTCCAAAGGTCTCTGGCTTCTGAAGGATTGACTTCAGAGATTGATCCGTCAAAACGATGATCCGATGCGGTTGGAAATAAGTGCTCAACTTTCACGCTGAATAGATGAGGTTAGCGCAATCCTCTCCGCATGCAGGCATCGAGTCTTCACGTCCATCAATACTTTACTCATGTAGTACACTGGTTGCTGTGTGCCCTGGTGCTCGCCGACAAGCACTGGGTTGAGCGTCGTGTCCGACGTGGCCAGGTAGAGGTACAGATCCTCACCCATAGATGGTAAGCTCAAGAGAGGTGGACTAACATGGTATACCTTTAGCTCTTGGAATGCTTCCTCGCACTCATCTATCCACCGGAATTCGGATGCTTTTGTTCCTCTGAGCGCCTTAAAGAAGGGCAAGTACTTATCTGCAAACTTAGATAGGAACCGCGATAAGGCTGCTAGCCAGCCTGTGAGTTTCTGAACTTCCTTGACAGTCCGCGGAGGGCTCATATCAAGGATGGCTCTGATTTTCTCCGAGTTTACTTCTACGCCGCACTAGGACACTATAAAGCCTAAGAATTTTTTGAAAGTTACCCCGAACACACACTTGGCTAGGTTGAGCTTCATCCTGTGAGCTCGAAGCACTTGGAAGGTCTCCTCTAGATTATGAATATGATCGTCGGCTATTCTGCTTTTGACGAGCATGTCGTCAACGTACACCTCCATGTTTCTTTCGATATGGGCCTCAAACATCTTGTTCACAATACACTGATAGGTTATCCCAACGTTCTTGAAGCCGAAGGGTATAACCTTATAGCAGTATATTCCCTGATCGATCATTAATGAGGTGTGTTTCTCATTGTTCGAGTCCATCCTGATTTGATTATAGCCTAAGTAGGCGTCTATAAAGCTCAGGAGCTCGTACCCGGATGTAGAATCTACCAATTGATCAATCCGAGGGAGCGGGAAGCTGTCTTTATGATAGACTTTGTTCACATTGGTGAAGTCCACGCACATTCACCACTTGTCGTTGCTTTTCTTTACGAGTATGACGTTGGATAAACAATCCGGATACTGGACCTCCCTCATAAATCCGACATCCAGCAACCTCTTCGCTTCCTCTCTTATAGCTACTAACTTCTCGATGGAGTAGTTCTTACGCTTTTACCTGACGGCTTGTGATCGGGATCGAGGCCCAACTTATGGACTATTACTCTGGCTAGTATCTTGGGCATATCGGCAAGAACCCACGCGAACATGTCGGAGTTCTTCCGGAGGAAGCTAATGAGCCGGTTGCGGTTGGCCGTAGTGAGGGAGCCGCCGATGTGTACGCACTTCTCTAGCTCGGCAGAGTCCAGAGGGACCACTTCGGTTACTTTACCTGACTGGGCTTGTTGCAGCATGGCTTTGTTGTGGAGATCCAAGTCTCTGTCCATACGGTCCGGCACCGCTGGGGCAACTTGAGACAAGTAGTACGTCCACCCCATTACCTGATCACCGAGCACCTTTCCTACACTGTACGAAGTTAGAAACTTCCCTTTCAGATGAGGGATCGAAGTAACGGCCCCAAAAGACGTGAGGAATGGTCTGCCCATGATGGCATTGTAAACGGACTGCAGATCGACGACAAAGAACGTCAGCTCTCGTGTTGCAGTACGCGGGGAAGTTCTCATCGTGATCTGTAGTTGGATTTTCTCCTGCACAGGTACGGGTTCGTTATCCAAGCCGTACAGAGGGCCATCGATCGCTTTCACTTTAAAATATTTAGTGAAAAATACATGCATACAACAATATTTAAACAGGGAAGTAAAAGAGTAACATGCATGTACAGTGAAATAAAAGACGTAAGTAAAAATTAAAGGATATTAAAACAAACTAAAAAACAGGTTTAAAAATAATTACCTTCAACATCTAATATAATAAAACAGACTCCAAAAGGCTCCTCCTCTTCTCTTCTCTCTCTTCTTCTCCTCCTCTTCTCTTTCTCTCTCTTCTTTCCCTTTTTCCCATGCAAATTGACCAAAATAAGTGCAAGTGGCCTTAAATGCCAAAATTGACACATGAGCCCCGATCAAGTATGCATTAGACGTCGTACTCACGCACAAGCGCACATGAGCCATTAGGCACTACTCAGTACCAATATTCTACCAAAATTATACACAAGCTCTAATACAGTTGTATATCAAGTGCCACCCATTCTGCCTCAAAATAAGCACCCCAAAAACGCCCATTATATGCGCGACTGTTGCCTCAAACACGCGTGAGCGTAGAGATAGGCACTGCGCCTAATTCTACTCAATCCAATTTTTTCTCAAATTTTTATTATATAATTATTTTTTAAATTAATTCAAAATAATATTAATAACGTCATAAATCATAAATGGAAGCTAGGCCTTACATTAACGTTGCTAATCTCCAACCATATTTTGAAGAAACTAACTCGATGATGAGTTTCTTCCAACATGAGAAGAATGATATTGCTCCAATAGAAGATAATCATTATATTGAGGACATGGCCACTATCTATGATGACATAACAAATATGAAACGACAAGTAGCAATCATATCTCCACCTTCAACCACCAAGTCTAAAAGAAAGAATTACAAGATAGAGCCTTGATTAAAACCAAGACATCCTAAGTTACTCTACCAACTTCTTGGACCACCTTCCTTGCCCGACTCAAAAAGATTGAAAATATGAGGGTTTAATTGACTAATTTATCCTAATTTTCTATAAATTAAAGATAGTTTATTTGATTAAAAATTACGAATTATCATCAACTTGTATTCTAAAATTCCTAAAAGAGTTCTAATTTTGATTTGGTATATTCCAAATCCCGTTCCTTATTCTCAAATGTCAACTTACACTTCGATAAATTAATTTATAATTTTCTCTTGTTACAACTTCCTATCAAACCCTTCTCCATTTTTTACAACAATATCAAATACATACAAGCCAAAACGATACATCATCATGGTTAATATTTTGTTCTAATTTGGATTTCAAATTTACAAGAAGTCAAAAAGGCTCCAAACCATGGACCAACATGCTTATTTCATGCAAAAGGCAAATAAAATACAATATATTTGAGTTATGAAGGAAAATAAACAGTGGCAACAACATTAAAATCACAAGTCCCATAACTAGGGGTCTGATATTATTCTGCTTCTGCCATTTGCACAATAAAAGGCATCGCGTACCAAAAATTTGAGGAATGGCCAAATAGGCATATCATAAAAGAACAGATAAAGTACAACCAGTGCCCACACAATGCATTAGATCAAATAATGCAATTGTGTTGTGTGCAAGCTTCAGCTACTGCTTGTCACTTATTTGACAAAGATTACTGTGCAAAGATGTGAATTCTTACCAACAGCTGGCAACGTGCAATGAGGTCCTCAGAAGGCATAAGCAGCTTTTGATGTTCCAACTTTGCGCATTTTTGCAACCGATGGCACACTCCATCACTCAAATAGTGTATATCTTCGCTGGACATATTGCAACTTCTACATCTAGCAGTGTAGAAGACGTGGCCACAAGATGCAATTTCTATTCCAGCTCAGCCACCTGTTGCTGCATAAACAGAGCTGATTGAGACACGGAATATATGCCTTCCCTGTTTAACTGGTTCATCATCACATAATATCATGAAAAGCACGGATACTCACCTCCTGAGAAGCACTTATACATCTTCAGAACTTGTAGTAGAAAGGATTTCAATCTCCTATCCACATTCATCAAAAAGATACTAAAACCAAGATACTTTTTACTAAATTTTTTAGCTTTGAAATGATTTTCCCTCGAGAAAAGACTTACCAAGCCAAGAAACTCCAATTTGTATAGCCTCTAAACAAGTTTCTTACACCAATTTACAACTTTGAACAGATTTCCTCGAACAATGTCACTAATGGTTTGCGTTCTTCTCTTGGAATTTTCTATGTCAAGTGTCCTATATGCTAGAGCAAGCAAATATACTGCTGGGTGAAGCCTCCTGTAGACAAACCAATGCATCACAAGTACAGTCCGAACCCTCACATGTAAAAATCGAATGCACATTTTCAATACATATTATTTTCCAAGGTTGACAAGAAAAATCACAGGCATCACCCGAGCTTTTTCTTTTGCCTTTCTCAAATCTTGTTAGCACTTGGGACGTGGGGAGGGAATGTCACATCTTGATGAATCAAGAATCCAGTAAACAGACAGTTCATGTTTCTCAGTTTACTTGCATTCGAAGAGGATACACTTAAAAGCAAAGAGTCTGTGGATTATACACGGAAATGTTAAATATTTGTCTCACTTGAAAGGGGTCTTAAGACTTGCCCAGGAGTAGGACAAACTTACCCAAAAAAAGAGTTGGACAAACTCACTCACTTTTCAAATTGTGGATCACCATCAGTTCTATCCCAATATCTTCGTGATTGAACAGTTTGGCTTTTGTTATCTCTGCCAAAAGTTTCGACATACCAACCGCCAATGTCATGCATACTACAGCGTGGCTCAAACAACCAATATCTGTTGGGGGGGAAAAGCAACTTTAAAATCTTTAGCATAGGTGTAAAACAAATAAATTATATGAATTGCTAAAAAGAAAAAAAAAAAAAGAAATTTCTGAAACATGCATTGTAGAAAAGCTTAAGCTCACTTTGATCATATGCAAACAAACCATGATACATAAGAAGAATTCCCATCCACACTGTAAAAAGATTTCAACACAAGCTCAATTTTGAGACTTGAAAAGAATGTTCTGCTCCCTACAAATGCAATTATAACATTCCTTCTATGCACCAGTCCCACTCTACCTATTCCTTCAGTTTAGGGCTTTGTGATTTTGAGTTACATGGAACATCACGCATCACAACCACAACTTGAATGTTCTGTATCTGGTTCATGCCACCTCATGTAGGATACACTTCACCCCTAATAGCAGGAGACCATGACTTAAAAAAATATTATAATTCTAAAAGCACCGACTGAGAGAATGAAGGTTGAATGCTTTATAACAGCTACATGGTCCAGCTACTTCCAAGGCTTAGGTCCATATCATGCTCACCCCTCTGTGGACTCTGGTATTTATAAGATGGGATTGCAAGAGGTGGTGGCCGAATACAGATGTTACAGCTGCAACCAGCTAAACCACCAGTAGTCATATGACTACCCAATGACATGGTAAAAGAAAGAACGTCATCAGTAGACTGGTAAAGAGTTTCTGTACATCAATATGGCTTTAGGAAATGAGAATCTCACTTGCTTGGAGGTAACCGGGCTCTAGTGCATCTACACTCGCAAATGGATACTTCATCCCCCAGTTGAAACCAGTGCATGTGCTTCACCTGAATGGCATACAACTTAAGTTTGCAAGAATGCCTTGAAAAAACTTTAAAAGAAAATACACTGGTCAACCTAGCATCTTTGAAGAGAAGAAAGAGCCAAGACAACCAAAGCATGCAAGCTTGCAGCCTTTTAGATACAAGATTCTAGATATCTCTTTTTCAACTTTAGAGGCCGTTTCTGTGTCAGCTGAAACTTAAAACAGATACAAAGAGAAGCAACTGACACAAAATTTACAGAAGCAAAATTTTGCCCAACTAATTTCTCGGACTTTGTATTTGACAGTATTTCTTTTTTCATGGAATACTGCTTGATGGCCAGCAACTTTTTCCCCTTTTTCAAAAATTAAATTTTTGTCATTCGTTTGTGCCACAAATTTCAAAATTAGGACAATATCACAATTACATAGAGATGTGTATGTGAACCTGGTGCTTCACCTGTTGGGTTTGGTCACTCCCTTGTGAGTGGATCAACAAACGGACAAGTTATCAAAATTCAGACTGCTGCAAACTAACTGCAGCAATACCAAGAGGACCATTTGCTGGAGAAGGCAAATCTTGGAGGGGAACATTTTCCGGAGTAGCAAATTGACCGGTCAGGCAAGTAATAGGCCGGTCAACAGAAGGTTGACCGGCTGAGAAAAGAATCCAGTCAACATCCTGTTGAGTGGCTGAGAAAGAAGAGTGGATTCTCCAGGGAGGAAATGCCGGAGTGCACTTTCCGGAGTGGAAAATGCGGAAGTGCATTTTTCGGAGTGAATGTTGACCGGAAAATTTTCGAGAATGAAAATGTTGGCCGGAAAATTTTTCGGAGTGAAAATTGTTGACCAAAAAAATTCCAGAGTGAAGAGTGGAAAATGCAGGTTTGCATTTGCCGGAGTGGCAAATTGACCGGTCAGACAAGTAATAGGCTGGTCAACAGAAGGTTGACCAGCTGAGAGAAAAATCCGGTCAACATCTTGTTGACCTGCTGAGAAATGAGAGTGGATTCTCCGGAGAAGAAATGCCAGACTGCGCTTTCCGGAGTGGAAAATGCAAAAGTGCATTTTTCGGAGTGAATGTTGACCGAAAAATTTTCCAAACTGAAAATGTTGACCAGAAAATTTTCCGGAGTGAAAATTGTTGACCAAAAAATTCCAGAGTGAAGAGTGGAAAATGCAGGTTTGCATTTTCCGGAATACTTTTGGCCGGTTTGCTTTTTGCCGGTATGGTTTGGATGGATAAAGACCGAAATGGCCAGAATTAATAAGGGGCCGAGCTATTTTAATAATGGACGAGAATTCTAAATAATAATCGAAGACATGAGATGATGTCCGAGGTCCTTTGTCAACACCTGGGGACTATGACAACTGCGACGTCTATGCAATCAGTCTTTTTCAGAAAGGGAAGTTAACTCTCAGAGCTGGCACCCGATTGATTGAGCAAGTCAACTCCTCCTAACAAAGTGACGATTAGCAAAGTTGGTGGATAGAGTTGATGACAAGTTTTGCACATACACAATCTGTCTACTGGATAGACAGTCTCCGGACAAAATTTGTATATATATGCATGCCGGGCATGCAACCATGGCAGAAAAGAGTAGTGAGAAAAGAAAAATGTAAGAGAGAATTGTATTCTTGCTCTTATTTTGTTCTCAGCTCTTCGAGAGGCTTCTGTAGCCAAAGGAATTTCTATAACCATTTTCATATAGTGAATTTATTTATAGACTAAGTGTCCCATGATTTCTCTCTTATTTTAAAAAAGGCTTTCCATGTAAAAATTGGTGTGTTCTTCCTCTTTCTCCCATATCGTATGTGGGTTTGTGCATTCCATCGTTCCTGTCTGGCCTGTGTTGTCCAAACAGCAACTATATTTTTCCCAACATCACCAACCATTTTGCAGTGACAAGCATTAATTCAGGCATATTTCCGCAACACAAGGCAGCATTAGACATTTAAGAAATCTCAACTAAGTTATTTTCACAATTAACCATCATATCAATACAAGGAACTCCAGCATACAGCATGTGATGCTCAAGCATCAAGAGGATCATGCAAGGACTCACAGCTACCTCCATAGTTAGAAAATTGTAAATCTTTAGCAAGATGAGGACTTGAAGAAAATAAATATAAACTTATCCATCTTTTTAAAACAAAAAGAAAGGTTTTTGAATACATTAAAAAAAGTGAGTACAGTTTGAAGTCAACATATGATTTGGAATTTACACCAATATTTCACTGGAGTTTATACATTAGCAAGTTGAGGACTTGAAGATAATAAATATAAACATCCATATTTCTTAAAAACAAAGAGTTTATGAATACATTAAAAAAATTAAGTACAGTTTGAAGTCAACATTATAAATTGGAATTTATATCGACATTCCACTGGAAAAAGCAGAATATACAAAAATCAAGGGAAAGAAATTAACATATATTCGGAAGATGTATCTATAAAGTGAAAAGAACACAACTAATGAAAGGCAATCAAACGAACCAGTAATGTCCTGTGCTTGAGAATCACATGAGACTTTGTACCGTGGGTATTGTAGAAGAAGCAGGAGCTTTCTTCAGGGTTTGTTCCAAGTCCAGTTATTGTCCCTAACGGGATCTTAGAAAGCATGCCATTCAAGGTGGTATTCTTAGAAAGCCCTTCATTGATACACTTTGGCGCTTCCTGTGAACTAAGAAAAATATGTATTTGGTCATCTGAAGCTTTGTTCTGTGTCCCCCCATAAGAGCTTCTAGGAGGGACTCTGGTGGCTGTAGCAGCCAACTTTCCAAAGACATGCAATTCCAAATTCTTGTATGCATCTGATATGTGGCATTTGATGTCTTCAGTGTCCATTTGAGGTGTTTGAATAGTCTCCACTTCAGAAAAATCCTTTTTGGCCATCACATCATCAACCAAGTTACACAAATCTAAATCTACAGATCTGCACGAAGTCAATTTCTCATAACAAAATTCAGATAACTCAGGAACATTATCAACTATGCGAACAAAGCCAAAAAGATCGCGTCCTGAAACCAAGTGCAGCACCTCCGGTGTGTCATACACAGACCTTTCCTCAGCCTCAAAACGATCAGGAAGAAGATCCATACACCCAATTTCGGGTCCATAATATGCAGCATGTATGGCTGAACAAAGATCTCTTTCAAGTACATCAAAATATCCTGTCCCACTGACTACCCTCCTCTCTGACAAAATGTCTTTTACAGCATTTCTATACCATCTCAACCATTCAACAACTTCCATTTGTGTTGAGATCTCATAGGATGCATATATATGGTAACTTGAACGTTGTCTACAATGTTTATGCACAATCTTCCTCTGAGTCAACAGATAATGGTCATAAAGGGCTCTTTTACTGGGATCTGACAGAATCTGAAACAAAATTTAAATACTGCTCTGTAAGCATGCCGCATCCCAGATATTCACAACATGATAACCAAAAAGATCGAATGTGTGCACAAGCAATGATACTTATGGAAACCTTATCACAGAGGCTCCCCTTGCTCTGATTCTAAGTTGTCATCTGTAATTCCAACTTATTAACTTTACTTTGACATGTTCACAAACATGAAAGGAGAAAGAAAAGAGAAAATAGTTGAGCCATAATGAAAAGAACTCCAGTTGTTGGCCCCTCAATCTGTAATTGAAAAGTATTGTAGCTGCCAAAATCATTTTCAATCTGTCCAGAAAGAAACGAAGAAAGGGGAACAAGAACCATGGTCTTAGGTCATCACTTGCAGATCCAAGATTTATAGGGCCTTGGAGGAAAGGATTTGAGACATGGGTAAAGCCTGCAACTACCGAATGTGAAATCTTCATGCAAGAGGACATGGTTCAATATCTAAAAAAAGCTACAAGATGATGCCTCACTTGTATATTCTCATACCACAACAAGAAGTTGAGACACTCAAATACAAAGTTAAGCATTTCAAAATTTATATTCACATCCAAACATTCTTTAGTTCCAATTGTGGTGGCAACCAGAGATAGTATTATCATCTATGGCCCCAGAATTGATAGCTGCAATGTTTACTACACCAGCATCCACTTGTCCATTTATAATCCTTCTGTTTTCTTGATTCTATTAGTTTTTTTTTTTTTTTCCTTCTGTTTTTCATCTTAGTTGTAGTCTGCATCATTAGGTCAGTAAGACCAAGCACACTCCGGATGGAAAATTTTGAAATCCCCTTTCTTGGGTATAAAAAAAACCTCCTGAAGTGCCTTCCACCTTGTTTTATCAGGCAGTCAACCTCCGGACAAAATGATTTCTGGACTTGATTTGATAGCTGCTTAAACCAACAGACCACTTCCAACACAAGATGATGTACAATGAGGTCTACTAAACTTGGTCGTTTGCACAATGACACATCAATTACCATGCATGCAACTAATATGGCACCACTATATTTGATGTAAACTCGTTTTAACAAAGACCTCCTTTTCCCCATAAGAAGCATAAAAATCCTAGTACACCGCCCCTATCAGAGAGAGTCCACAAGCTCATCAGGCAAATTTGCTTAAACCTCCATGGCTAAAATCCAACCACCTATAGAATGCAGGAACCATAAATAGAATACACAGTGTCGAACCAAAGAAAGGCATAGTGCACGAAAGAAAGGCATAGTGCACAAGGCTACCCATATTGCGGTCTATGGAGAGGGTGATTGTCCATAGTCATACCCGTATATTACAAAGAGGCAATTTTCAAAGCTTAATTTATAACCTCCAAGTCAAAATAGAGCAAGCTTATCATTAGGCGAAGGCTCAAACTCATACAGTGTGCCTAACTACTGATTGTAATTATAGACCTATAATTCCTACAACAATACTGAAACGTCAAAATACACATTTAGGCTATTTGCCCATATTGCCATGAGCATGGACACCAATATCTTCAAGTGGGACATAACTTAGCACGCAGAACCCACTAAGTTGCGTAAGGACATGAACACCACTTTGCACATTCAGTAGCCATGGGAAGTGTTTAATTATTACTTTACATAGTATAACGCTTTCAACTATTCCGTAAAATATTAAACAAATATCACTTAATTTTTTCCCAAAATTGACAGCAAACCGACATGTCCGCGGATAAAGTAATAAGACACAGTCATGATTTTCCAGATAACAGAGGCGCTATCGACATTTTTTTGTTAAGTAGCTGATCGACAATTAAGCGATCGCAAATTTCAGAATGTGCTCTCCCGACCACCCACAATTTTGAAAAAGTCATCTAGAATTATAGCAGTAAAGAAGGCATCAATCGCGCTTATTACACATGCTTACACAGTAATACCTCATATGCTGCGACAATTCTAATGAATCGATTCGAAGTATTACAATCATTCGCCGAAGAAGCAATGTCAGGGTGCGTCTCTTTGGCCAATTTCCGGAAAGATGCTTTGATTTTGTCAAACGAACTCGTTTCTGAAACCCCTAATATCTCATACGCATTCTCACCGGCGAACTCGGCGGGATTCGGCTCAGTGCCGCTGCCGAGCCACCGTCTTACACCTGTAGGGTATAAGAACATAATTTGACGATTACTCCTGCAAGGATTTAACCGCGGCGATAGTGAATTCATTCGTCGGCGATGATACCAATCGGTGCGGTTAGCTCCCTCCGAGAACTCCATCTTTTTTGCAGCACCGGCAATTTCGGTGATGGTGTTCGTTGAGGTGTCTGCGGTATCGGGAAGTGGGAGTGCAACGGCGAGGTATCCGGATGCTGACGTAAGGATCTGTATTGTACTTAGGTAAGGTGTGTGGATTATTCTGTTTAAAAAAAATCAATAAGCTATTAGTCTATTTTTTTTTATTTT
>JAODPA010099162.1:0-21650 GCA_025585075.1 Nepenthes mirabilis
GTTGAGTTGCTATGGTGTTTTATACATATTCCAATACAAAAAATTAATTTAGATTCCATTCAAATTTTAAATAAAAATAGGCTTGTCGGACTTTTCAAAAATACGCAGTTTATATCTTTAGATTTATCAACTATTTTTTTTTTGATTTTTCAAAATAAGAGAAAATTAGATGTTGTTACTATAGTAAATGCAAACTAACACACATGTAGTGTTTAAATTTTATCTCTCAAACTGTAACAGATATGGAGCTGATATAATGTTTGTTGCGTTCTGGATCTCGGGATCCACGTGCAACACAAGTGTTTGTGAATGTAAGATGTGAAAAAGGAGGGATGAAAATCGGGTTTTACGTGGAAAGCCTCTTCTTAAATGAAAAGGAAAAACCACGAGGTTCTGAGCCTTTAGAAATGCTTCACTATTGGGTGAAAGTCTTTACAAAGTACAAGCCTTTTGATGGATTCCTTCCTTGTCTCTTGTTTTGTATTTCTCTCATTAGGAAATTCTCTCGTTGGGAAGCTTTGTCACTCTTTGTTCCTTCTTGTTAGGAAGAGAGGAAGAAAGGAGCCGAGAGAGAGTTGAAGTCTTTTTCCTTTCTGTATGGGATGAGCCGAAAAGAAGACCCTTTGTGTCTGGAATGAGTCAGGAAAAAGGGACCCTTTGGAGAGAGGTTTCGTTGGGTATTTATAAGGGGAATTGTGCCGTTGGGGAGAAGACACGTGGCAGCCGGCGGGTGGCTGAGAGGCTGTCCACTGTCCCATTGGTCACATTCAATGCTGCTGACGTTTGTAGGATAGCACGCCGCTGGCGCCGCTGGTAGGGCCTGAGCGTGTCAGGCGTGCAGAGTTTAGGCGTCAGTCTTGATTTGATCAGGCGTGCTCTGTGGAGACAGCGTCTGGTAGTGGTTGCAGGTTCATTGGGAATCGACGAAACTGCTTAGTTGGCACTCTCAGCCGTGTTGAGATAGTCCTCGTCCTTGAGTGGTGTGCCTTATTTCTTTGTGAGTTCACGGACTCGTTGAGGAAGGCAGCTCTCGAACCTTTGTCGTAGTTTTGATTTTTGGGACACTAGCCTGTGTTTTAGGCCTCTTGGGCCGCCCAACCCTCTTGGTTCGTTGACACATTTCTGGACTTTTTATTTGGGCCTTTCCTTTAGGCCGTGTTTTATCGGCTACTATATTGGGACCCAACAATGTTAATGTTCTAAGATTTTTTATAGATTATTTAAAACTCCAAAATGGCTACTTCAAAAGTTTTAAAAAAGTGATACTTTAATGATGAGATATTCATTATATTAATGGTTTCCGTGCTCTTTCATCTCTATATAAGCTCTTTTTTTTTGGTACACCTAAAAGAGACATTTTTTTTACTTGACAAAATTTAGAGCAAACATAGAGAATAATTGGCCTTCCCCGAAGTAAAATTTATATATATCTTTGTTGAGAGTAATTTATACTCTACTTATTTATATTTTCTTTGAGAGATTTTGTAATCATATTCTGACAAGAGTGAGGTGTTACTGAACCAGTAGAAGTATAGTTTCAAATCTCCCTCTACTTTTTATTTACTTACCATATTTGGTATAATGTACATATTTAATATCAAGACAGACTAAAACTAATAAAATTGGTACCAATCTAATTCACACTCTCTTAGAGAGATTACTGAGACCATAATTGATATTAGAGCTAAGGCTCTAATGATGGAGTCCAAACACTTCTAGTGTTTCACATCTTCTTATAACCTTTGATAAAATGGCTTTGCTTTGAGGGTGAACCAATTGATAGACCTCCCCACTTTAATGGGGATGATGTTGTATTTGAGGATCAAAATTAGCACATTAATGAAATTTATTGATTCTCTTGTACGGAATTTTGTTGAAAATGGCCATGAACACATTTTGTTATGCGTTCTCTGAAAATGCCTTAATGATATTTTGTTGATGGGCAAGTGCAAAAGATATATAGGTCAAGCTTGAGAGCACTTATGGAAGGTCATCCTCAGTGGAAAACACGAGCAATATTTAAAAATGCATGCTCTGTGGCTTGTAGAGGTAATGGAGGTAACTGAGCAAGATTCCTCTCATGATAAGTTGCTTATTACTTTAGAGAAATTATATGATAGCCTTGAAATGCACTAGTTTGAAGAACAAAGAACTCACAAGGAAGATTTTACTTCAGATAAAGGACAATAACAACTTGAAATATTTGAATAAAAATTTAAATTTGTTTGAATAATTCAATTAGTTTGAAGAACAAAGAACCCAAAAGGAAAAATTGGTCCTCTAATGCTGCACATTTAAGACATATGACCTGTGGCATCTTAAATCATATATATTTTTTGATAAACAAGGATAGTTACTATAGGAGATAATTTGAAAGATAAGATCATTATAGTATGTGATATCGGCAAAGGTACCTCATCCTTCATTCCCGATGTCTTAGTTATTGACGGTGATGCGTGCTCCGTTGGCGTCGGCACCTGAAAACGGCAACAGCAAACGAAATCGGAGAAGATGACGGGGAAGGAGGAGTTTAGCAGAGGAGAAAATAGAGGAAAAAGATGAGAAAGATGTTGGGGCAAAATGGTCGGTCGGACACAGTGACACACTGTTACACCACGCCACACACAATGTAAGAAAAATGACAGAAGAAGCACACAAGTGTTTTACGTAAAAACCCTTATGAACCAAGGGAAAACCACGGGAGTAGAGTCGACAACAAATCCACTATGTGAGAATGGGTTACAAACCTCTAAGATGGAGTATCCACTATACACCCGAGAACAATAAAGAAAAACCTCACCAGAGTAAACGGGAAACACTCTTCACTCTTTTACTATCTGTTTTTCTTTCTTCTCCTTCTCACTGGTGGTGCACTCCTTTCTTGTTCCTCATAAATCTTTGCTCTGCACGTCTCTCACATACTCTGTCTCTCTACCTCACGCTCTTGTGTCACCACCTCTCCAGCATGCCTAGAAACATATATATAGATCTACCGTGCCAGAACAGAGGCAATATTTCATACAAGGACAGGATCCGTCCTTTCCAACAATAGGAATATGCCCTACCAAAATCGGCTCCCGCATATCTATCTGAGATCATGCGTCTCCAAAGGATCTTCTGAGTTGGCACCCGATTTTCAAACTGGAAATCCATTCTTGCCAAAAACCTGCATTCCTGCCAAAATGCATTCCCGCATTTTCTACTCCGAAAATGCTCTCCGAAAATCCTCTCCCGATTTCCTTTTCAGCCTTATCCGGTCAACCTTCCATTGACCGGATCCGGTCAACCTTCCGTTGACCGTCCTCAACAGCCATCCGGCCAACCTCCCTGTTGGCCATCTTCTGCTACCATCCGGTCAACCTTTCCCGTTGACCGGATTTTACCTTCCAGCCGGTCAACCTCCTGTTGACCGGCTAATGTTCTCCGAATTTTCAGTAAATGAATTCCATCATTTGCTCTTTGGAAATCCTCCGATGACGAACCAGTTTGTTGAATCATCCACAAGGGAGTGACTTACCCCAATAAAAGAGAGTAGAGGGAGAGCAAGAGAGAAGGCAGATGGAGAAGATAGGGAGGTCGGAGGGAACTAACTGAGAGAGAGAGAGAGAGACACGAGAGAAGAACAGAATGTTGACCGGCTAATATTCTCCGAATTTTCAGTAAATGAATTCCATCATTTGCTCTTTGGAAATCCTCCGATAACGAACCAGTTTGTTGAATCATCCGCAAAGGAGTGACTTACCCCAACAAAAGAGAGTAGAGGGAGAGCAAGAGAGAAGGCAGATAAAGAAGACAGGGAGGTCGGAGGGAACTAACTGAGAGAGAGAGAGAGACACGAGAGAAGAACAGAAGTTAGTGTATTTTGCCTCCACTATTTACACAGTGCAATTATATAACCCCCTAACAAACAGTAACCAAATATTTAACCAAATAGTAACCGACGGGTATAAGAATCTAGCCAAACAAAACAACCCAATAAGAAACAGTGCAATAATAACCCAAACAGTGTGATAATAACAATTTGAGAGGTTGTCAATGCAGCCGTGTACCTTGTTGAGGATGCAATGAATCGGTGGGTACGGTGATATCCGTAACATTGCTGCCGTCATGAAAAAAATCTTGTCTTTAAGGTCAAATCTGAGATAATCTTGGATAAACTCCCAAGTGGCGTCAACAAGAAAGTGGGATTCCCACTGTACAAGTAATTGGGTAAAGAATTTCCCAAGCTGCAGCACCTTTCGGAAGCCCAAAATGTGTTTGGGAGTTACAATAGGTTGTGAACAGTATGCTTCAGATGGCAGAGGAATATTTTGGCAAGTCGAAGCACCATGACAATTTTTTAATAGAGTTTTGCATGAGCTGGAAGTTGCAGTAACTTTGAAGAGTCCTGTAAGGCCCTGTTCTCCACAAAATTGTCATCACCATCTTGCCAAATGTACTGTGCTCCAAAATTGGGGCCACCATGGTAGATTCTTGCTCTAGGCAGCCATGCAAAATGCACGGCTCTTCCTTGCTGTATAAAAATAAGCAATTCACTGTTTGGATTTTCATCGGGAGGTTCCATGAAGTGTAATGCTCGATTTACATAACTAGCACAGAAGGGTTCAGCACCTCCACTATTATTCCAAGAAACACTGGGCACTTCCACAACAGTTTCATGCAAAGCAGATGGATTGCTTTCCCCGAGAGCGGTTTGGAAATGTTCGTTTGGGACGGCCATGGAATTGAGAATCGTTGTGTCAATGGTCTCATTGTCTAAATAGATCACAACCATTTTCTCTCTGATACACTGAAGTGCAGCTTTAGTACATAATGCAGCTAAATCAGCACAGACATAACCTTGTGTGTCCTGGGCAATTCTTTCAAGAGCAACATCCTCAGCAAGTTTCATGCTCTTCATATGAATGTGTAGAATCACAAGCTACCCAACTTCATCAGGAACACAATGTCGATTTCCCTGTCAAATCTACCAAACCTTCTAAGTGCAGGGTCAATGCGGTTGGGCCAATTAGTAGCCCCAATAACGATAACGTCTGCACGTGACTGAAGTCGATCCATGAGAGTCAAAAGCTGGGAAACTATTCTTCTCGCAACTTCTTCTTGAGTCTTCTCTCTCTTGTGAGCAATTGAATTGATTTCATCAATGAAGACAATTGATGGAGCATTCTTTTCCGCTTCCTTGAATGCTTTCCTTAGGTTGCTGTCACTTTCTCCAACCAATTGTGACATGATCTCTTGTCCATTAATACAGAAGAAGCAGGCACCAGTTTCATTTGCAATTCTCTCATACCAAATTGTTCCACAACGAAGTTGTGGAGAATTTATAAATCGAGAAGAATGAGAGAACAGAGAGGGGAGTTCCATCACTGATGCATGCACAGTGGAGTCATAGGTGTGTGCTACAGTAAGTCCTCGGTGCCAAAGATGGCCATAGTACAGCTGAGATATATTTGGCCGAGGTGATGACAAGTAGAGTAACGGAGAGAGTGAGCGAGAGAGACCGCGGACTATGAGAGACTGCGGGCTAAGAGAGGGATCTCGGATGGAGAGTGCGCAGCAGAAGAACAGAAAGAGCAGAGTGCGGAAATGGAAGAGTAGAGAGAACAAAGCACAGAATGAACAGAAAGCACCAGTTTCTTTTGCAACGGCCTGGGCTATCAAAGTCTTCCTAGATCCAGGAGGTCCGTAAAGCAAAATTCTGTTTGGGAGCTTAACTCTGATTGATTTGGGAAATTGTGGGAGCCTTAACAGAAGTTCCACCAGCTCCCAAATTTGAGCCACTTGCTTCCGCATTGGATGATAAGCCTCTAGGAAGTAAGGTTTCAAATATGCATTAAAAAGATTTCCAGTAACAAGCTCGATAGTATCATCAAGAGGCAAAATGTGCCCCCTCTTTCTATTTTTCACATCTGGGCATTTATGCATAGAAACCACGTCTCCAAGTCTAACCCTCAAATTCAATCTTGCAACCTTGTTCATCATAGGTGTTATCAGCAAGAGCAAGACATATTGCGTCTCTTCTTTTCTTTCCTTGGCTAGCATCCACTTTGTCATCCACCAATTTCTCCATGCCGAAAACTTTCGGTATCGTCACAGGCTTCCACAAAGGGAGCTCACGGCTCGGTGATCTTGCCTGGGAGTGTACTGGCTGCTTGGATAGCGGCCAGTAGAGGAAATTTGAACATCCAGCACCATCAGTGCTGTTAATTGGAAATAGTAGGAAGAGTGTGTTGTTTGGCTGACCTTCACACCATTCGCGAGCCCGCCAGAAATAATCCAACGTCCATCAGGAGTGAACTTCATAGAATTAATTCCAAGACCATGGCCCTTGTGTTTAGAGCAAGATAGGTCGAACTCTCCAAAGAGTAGAACTCTATAGCAATACAATTTTATCTGTGACCGGTGAGAGTTTGAGCCATCTTTGCCTCTTGTGGATCCCACAGCTTTATTGCACTGGCTGATACTCCAGCAAGCACCCAAACCTCTGATGAGTCAAAACCACACTTGTAATTGGTGAATCCTTTCCCCTCATTGAGCTTGTGTCTCCAGGCTATTATTTGCTCATCTTACCAAATTAGCTTCTTCAAATCCCAAGCACACCAACATTTTTTGTCCCTCCATGGAGGAATTGAGTTCTGTTCAGGGAGCCGAAACGTGTTGAGGTGGAGAAATTCAAATGGAGGGTTAGGTTTAGTGGAGATGACAATTTGTGCCAACGTCTGGCCAGGGCCATCTTCATCGGCTATCAAGCATGGAAACTGGAGCGGTAGGCTTAGAGGAGAGGGGTATTTAGGTAAAACTGAGTTGGCGTTAGTGGTTGACTGGGTAAGTGGTTCCTCTCCCAATTTCTCCATTTCGGTGGCTCCAGGTAACGACACAGGCATCAATAATAAGGATTCATGACAAGTCACAGTTTCACCATAAAAAGTTGGAGGAAAAATGAAGGAAGAAGGAGATCTCAGTGGTACTTCCAAGGTGTGTACTTGGTGTTTGGACAATGGCAGACTGTGGAGGTGTGAGCATCCAGCATCAGTGGTTCTATCAATTGAAAAAGGAACGGAAGTAATGATTTGAGTTGCTTGTGGTTGTACACATGCAACGAAGGAAGGAATTCCAGGTTGAGGAAGGTGAAGAAGAAGAGAAATTGTGGCGCCTAACGGTGATGGTAGCTTGCTGGGTGAGGGTTGGAGTTTGCGGCTGTGGTTGTGAAAGCAGTGGTGGAGGGTAAATAGTAGCAGATGGAGAAGCTACTAATGGTGAAAGAGTCGGTAGCCATGAAATAGTTTGTCTGCTCTGTTTTCGTTTGATCCGATTGAGCGATTAAAGGATTTCATCAAGGGAGTTTTGGATTTGTGCTTTGGTGGAAGCTTGGGCAACAATGGTGGCTGTGTGTTGTTGGACGGTCACTTGTATCTCCTTCAACTCCATCGATAGCGTTGCGATGGAAGTATCAAGTGCGTTGAGTACTTGTGCTTCAGTTGCGAGCGCCATTTCCTCTGTTGGTCTCAATGAGGGCACCAATGATGCGTACTCCATTAGCGTCGGCACTTAAAAATGGCAACAACAGACGAAATCGGAGAAGATGACATGGAAGGGGGAGTTCAGTAGAGGAGAAAATAGAGGAAAACGATGAGAAAGAGAGTAAAGAGAGCGAGAGAGAAGGCAGATGGAGAAGACTGGGAGGTCAGAGGAAACTAACTGAGAGAGAGAGAGATAGAGAGAGACACGAGAGAACAACAGAAGTTAGTGTATTTTGCCTCCACTATTTACACAGTGCAATTATATAATCCCCTAACAAATAGTAACCAAATAGTAACTAACGAGTATAAGCATCTAACCAAACAGAACAATCCAATAACAAACAATGCAATAATAACCCAAACAGTGTGATAATAACAATTTGAGGGGTTGTCGATGCAGCCGTGTACTTTGTCGAGGACGCAATAAATCGGTAGGTACGGTGATATCCGTAACAGACAGCTTGAGGGGTAACTTAAGTAGTATCAATCAATTATGCAACAAAGATGTATCAAGCCGTGTTTAATAAAAATGAATAAGAAAATAAGAGAAGAGATGATAAATCTATTGTATTTGTTGCGAAAAGGATAAAAATTATTTATGCGCTTGGTTTGGATGAGTTATGACGATGACAAGTTCATTGTTTCGATGCATCCAATGAGAGCCCATGGCTATGGCATAGATAATTCGGGGATGCTTCTATGATTATACTTAAGAAGGTAAATCATAAATGACAAAAGGGCAAGAAGAATATCTTTTTTTCTTTTAAACAACATATAGTTCTATTACTAAAATATAAAAATTAGATTATTTTATGGGTGTTGGTATGCAGATAAATGTTGCGTCCTGGGCCCACGGTTGTCGTACGGATTAGAGAACCTTCGGATTCCTTAGCGTGCTGCGGCTTCGGAAGAAGGGTCCAGTCTCCGTCTCTATGAACCTGGACCTGCACAACACAAACAATATACAAGAGGTCAAGGGTCCGGCAGGATTTCTCCCACCGAGGTCGCTCCGACGCTCAAGTCAGCAAATTCCCGCAATAAACGGAAATGGCGCACGCTAAGGGGGTGCGTGGAGGAATGCTGTGAAAGCGTAAGAGATGTTTATGCGGTGATGTGGAGAATACAGTGAGCAGGTAGTGGAACGGCTGGCTTCCTTGATGCACCGCAGCGGGTGGCTAACTTTCCCGTGATCTCAGAAGATGTTGGGAAGGAGAGCGAGTTAGCTATCGCCAACGGAAGTGAGGTGGTCCTCAACTCCGACTCATCGCTCCCGTGTTATCGATTAGAGAAGAGGGGAGTAGTAGAGTATGATTAGCCGTTTGAATTCTTGATTCAAAAGGAAGCAGCAGATGAAGATGCTGAAGGAGCAGAGATCCCTTTCTCTATGGGGTGCGAGGGCTCTTATACGCCTCTTCCTGTTGGATTCTTGGGCGCCAAAATGCCCGTTGCTTGGACCATCGCGCCGCTGGTCACTGTTATGGACCGCCGGTCACGCCGATTATCCTTTTATCGTGGTTGGCACGCTGCTGAGCTTTGTTGACCACGCCCGATTTTCCTCTGAGCCGGGATTGGTTGGCCACCTGCAGACGGCAGCGGGTGCCGTTGGCACTGCACCAGCCACTCCTCTATTGGCTAGCCTTTCCGCCTTTTCCGCCTGTTTCTGGCGACGCATTTAATGCGCTGCAGGTTTCCGTTGTCTTCCGCCAGCGTGGGTTCGCGCCTTTCGTTCCTTGGGCTGGGCTGACTGTCTCGCGCGGGCTTTTGGATCTCTTGTGGGCCGCGGCCTGCTTCGTGGGCTTGGACATGTTTCATGGGCCAGGACATGGGACCCAACACTAGCCCCCCATGCCTGGGCCGGCCAGTGGTCGGGCCTGGCATGTCTTCTGGGCCCATTTCCACAGTCCTCACATCCTTCCTCGTGCCGCGTCATCTTTTGTCGTCTTCTGAGCTCGCGCCTTCCCCAGGAGCCAAGGCAGGCTTTTTCAGGCGCTGTTATGACCCGTCACTTCACCAGGCGAGATTCGCGCGCCTTGGGTTGCGTCTGACCGGCGGTCTCCGTTGTTGCCCGAAATACGTTTGCTGGATGCCGTGTTGCGCTGGATGAGGGGATGGCCTGCGCCTTGCCGATAAATAGGAGGGGTACTCAAGCGAGTTGAGTTCGTCCCTCAGCAGCAAATCGAAAGGCAATGAGAAGATTCTGGCTCTCCCTGCCACAGGCGGGCACCCGAGAAGGAGTCGGATGGACCAGTCGGATGCTTGAGACCCTTGGTGGAGACCATTGTAGCCTTCATCCTGCAACTTGCCTTCTTTGCTAACGAGAGTGGCTCTGCCATTCCGCTATCGCCGTGCGCTTCCTTCCAGGTTGTGGCCTGGCTGGCTTGAGCGGATCCTTGGAGGATCCCCGCGGGTACCTTCACCTGTTAGATGAAGGCTTTCGCAGGGGATCACCCCGCGGGTCACGCCAGGGCGCTAACCACGGAAGGATCGCGAGGTCAGTAGCCCTCCGTGGAAGCTGGGCTTCTCACCCAACTTTCCCGGAGTGCCTGACCTTGGTGCTTCCCGGACCCTGGTGGATTGGACCCTTTAAACCTCCACCAGGGGATGCTCTTCGCCTCCAAACCAGTGCGCTCGGTGAAATACCGACTGCTTCTGCCGTCGGGATCTGATGCAGATCACGTTCGCCGAGCTCATCTGGGGCACGGCAGGGGAGCATACGGGGCTTCGCACCGTAGTCTTCTTTCGTCTTTCTCGCAGCCTTATTGTTGTAGATCTTGTACTTTGTAAGAAAGCATTGATTAATAAAAGAAGTAGCCTCTTTTTGCCTTCAATTTTCATCTTGTCTTCGTGCGCATTTTTCTGTCGCCGGGCGTTTTGCCCTGAGGATCCACGTGTTATTCCGCAGGAGCTCGAGGGGTTCTTGTCAGCCGTCACGTCTCCTGGGGTGGCCAGCGCATTTAATTCCTGCGTGGCCAAGAGACGTTGCTTCGTTTTGGAAACACGCGAGCTCTCGGGAGCCTCCCACGTGGAGAATCCCCATTGGCCATGTCTTAATTGCATTCCGTCTTTTGGAGTTGCCGCCCTTTCAGGAGAAAGTTTGCCTATTTAAACACGCTGCTTTCTCCTGAAATCTGGCACCTCTTTGTGCTTGCACATATATCGGCAGTTTGATCTTCCAGTGCATATTTTCTTGCCGCGAAATCAATGGAGGACACATCCAGCGACTCGGAATGCTCCTTTGGTGAGTTTGAGTTTGGCCCTCACGCTCCCGGGTCTTCAGGAGAGGCCCGCTCTGAAGCCACGGTTGCTGGCCCTTCACGAAGTCGGGGAGCGCCTCCAAGTTTTGAGAGAGTCCAGCCACGTCGAGGGACCACTGCGGCTCAGGTAGAGTGGCTGAAGGCCCGCGTCGTGCACCTGGAGAGCGACTGGGCTGAGTCGGAGGGCAGGGCCATGCGCCTTGTTGGTGCCAACGTGGGGGCGCAAGCCCGTATATTGCCGCTTGAAGGAGAAATAGAGCGACTCAAGCGGCAACACGAGGCTGAAGTTGCCGCGCTGCGGACGGAGGCCAGGGTCAGTTGCCTCGCGGGTGCCAATGTGGATGTGCGGGCCCGCGCGCTAGCGCTTGAAGAAGAGTTCGAGCAACTCAAGCAACAGCACGAGGCTGAGGTTGCCGAGTTGCGGTCGGAACTGAGGACGAGGCTTCGGCCAGAGGGAGTGGATCCCGTCTTGGAGCAGACTTACTTTGATGCCTTTAGGCTCTGCCGGAGGCTGGCTTCGCTGGAGGATCCAGGTTTCCACGTGGGGGTTCTAGATCCTCGCAACTCGCTTGCCAGAACTCGCAATCAGTTGGTGGATTATCACGTTCAAAGCTCTTCCACTGGCCACTGGGACCATTAGCCGTCTTTGTCATTGTCGTGCTCTCCTCTTTTATTTGTAACCGTTGTAACGGAATTTTGTTAATACAATGAGAGTTGTCGATTTTTCGTCCCGCTTTGTCCGCCGAATTTTTTACTTCTCAGTTGTATTTTTCGCTTTGTGCTATCGTGCGCGTCTTCAGGGGCTCTGCTATCGTGAGTCTTCATTTAATGCGGCGGCGCCAGCATGGATCCTAGCCAGGTGGCTGAAGGAACGCGCCTATTAGCCTGGCGTCTAGCCATCATTGTGAACGATTGAGATCCCATGGTGCACCTTGAAGCCTCCACGTGTCCCAATCATCGGTGGCGGTGCCGTTTTGGTTTCCCGCCTTTTGGCTTGGCGTTGCCTACTTAAACTAGTTGGGGTTTGTCTTCTCCTTTCTGCTGGAACTTTCATTATAACATACTTGTGTCTTCTGAGGGAGAAATGGCAGTAAAGAGAGAAAGCTCTTCTTCTTCCCGCGCTCTGAGAGCTGCGCGCCATGGTGTTCGCAACACCAAGTCTGTCCTGACCGCTGGGAACATTGCTGGCCTCATAGTCGATTATGGTCTTCCCCGCGATTGGAGTTTCCGTGCTCCCGACGTGTTGGACAGAGCCGACGCCCCCCCAGCAGGCTTCATTACAGTGTACGAGCACCACCTGAGGGGGGCTTCGTTATCCATCGAGCTGCACATTGTCCGCGGTGGTAGACGCTCTGGGGGTCCCGATGACAAGGCTGCATCCAAACGCCTTGCGCTATCTGGTATCCTTGTGCGTTTTCGCGCTTATTCAAGGCTGCACCTTTAACGCTAAGGCAGCGAGGATAATCTTTTGGTTCACGGAGTCGAAGGATTGGGTGTCAATGTCCCCCAATGTGGGGTTTCGCTTCCGTGGCACCAACCCCGACTCAGTGAAGGGCTGGAAGGAGCGCTTCTTCTTCTTGCAGGAGCCGCCTGATTCTGAGCTTCCAAGGGTGTGGGGCCCGATCTCAGAGTATTTCCAAGAGAAGCCAACCCCCGAGGATATCACAGAGTTAGAGAAGCTGATGACTACGATCAAGTCTGAAGAGAATAATTTCTCGATTCAGGGCTACAACCTTACATCCGTCACATTCGAGGCCAGTAGATGGGGGCCACCTGCCGGCTGGGCGATTGCTGGCCCAGGTAAGGAAGGTCCTGGAGATAAGGTCGCTCCCCCACCGTCTAAGGAGATCGAAGAGGGAAGCTGCTCGTTGCTGCAGTTGACCTCCAGCGATGACGAGGACGGGGCTGCCCTTAAGAGGCTAAGGGAAGCCGAAGGGACTCCTTCAAGGAGGTCCAGGAGATGAATTGTCGGCCCCTCCGTTGTGGTGAGAAGTCCAGCTCCGAAGAGACCTGCGAGCGCGGGTCACCAGGGGGAAACCGTCGAACCTTCGTCGACTTCTATCGCAGGACTAGCTGCTCGAGAGGTCTGCGAGGCGGAGTCTCTACCCGCTGGGAATCCACCCGCCTACTCTGCAGCAGAGGCGACGGACGACGTTGTCGTTCTTGAGGGATCGGAGGGGCCATTTGCTACTGTGCTTGAGCCAGCATCTGAGGCTAGGGGACCTGTGGAGTCGCTGGCGATTCTTGTGGAGCCCATTTCAGAGTACAGGCCTCCCAAAGACCTGGCTGCATCTACAGAGGACGGCGCCGCTCTCGTTGCTGATCCGGTACAGGCTGACGAAGGGAAAATCGGGACGTCCTCGTGGCAAGAGCCTCCTAGCGTCCCTACGGTAGCCAGCCTTCCAGTCAGTCCTCCTCCAGCAGGCGAGGGAGCTGAGCCCCAGGGAGAGGCCCTTTTAGGCGATCTCGTGCGTTCTTCGAGCGCGGCTCCTGCTCAGGTACGGCTGTTTCCATCTGGCCTTCCTTTTCGGTCACATGCTTTGGGAGTTCTCTTGACATTGCTTCTTACGCAGGCTCCAGATGAGGTCGATCCTTTCGACCCGTTGTCCACGCTCTTCCAGTCGACCATCGTCAGTGGAAGGGCCCAGTTCGGATCTCTCAGAGAGGAGAATGGGTGCCTGCGGCAGAGAGCGGCGCAACTAGAAGCCCTACTTGTTGCTTCGGAGGCCCGCGTCACCAGGCTGGTCGGGGACATGGTTGGCCGACACTCTCCGTCAGAAGTGCGGCTGATGATGGATGCTCGTTATTGGGACAGCATCCACTTGTGTCGTAGGATCGTCTCCCTGGCGGCTCCTCACATTCCTGTGGGCGTCCTCCATCCAGGGAATGCCGGAATAGAAGAGGCATCCCGCCTGAAGACTTTCCCTGAGGAAGCGAGTCCATCGAGTCTTCCTGATTAGTCTTCGCTGGTGTTGGTTTTTGAGATTGTCTTTTATCTTTGTATCATGTTTGTTCTTCCCATATGAATGAGAAGCGTCTTTTCATACTTCACATCTGTGCTTTTCCTATCATAGAGTGCTGCTTGCTATCTCCTTTTGCTTTCGTCCGTTGGATCATGCTTCATGCTTGAACGTTGGGCTCTTTGGAGCCATTGCTACTAAGGCCCTATCTAGGCGCCTTCTTGCGTGATGCTCATCCTTTGTAAGAGGATGTCATCACAGCTCACACGTTTGGGGGGCTCGATCCGGCGAAGCGGATGTCGTCGCCAACCCCTGGAGTCGCAACACAGGTCAGCGCAGTGGTCAGGCCGTGGTAACCAGACTTCTGGGTCTAGGACTCGGTCGCGTATGATTGCGGGAGGTGTGTCGCCCCTGCTCAAAGCGTTATAATCACCAAGTTGAGGTCCTAGCCCACGACCATTGTAGACTGAGGGTGCTCTCTTCTATTCAAGAAGGTCGTCGCACGCCTGCAACTCTTTGCCCCTTAAGGTTTTGTTGGCCGTAGAATGGGGACTCGGGGAGCCCCCAGGCCTGATGTTTTGACCGCACGGGTCGTTGGCGTGAAGCCTGTTGAATGGACCGCCTGGATCCTTTATTCCAGCCTACAACTGGATGCCTCCGGGCTGTCTAGCACGGGGCTTGGTCTCTGGGTGGCCACTGGGGCCTTTTGGCGCGGAGCCATAATGCTAAGGCTGTCCCCAGGCCATCTGGCGTGAGGACAGGGTCCTGGGACGGTCAACTTCGGACCGCCCGGCGCTGGGCCAAGGACTGGTTTTTCGGACGGATGCTTGTCCTCCTGACTTAGGGTCAGTCTAGGTCGTTTGGTTTGAGAATGCAATGCATGTCATCAACTCACAGGAATGAATATGCAGGATAATAGAAAGATTATGCTAATTGAAGATAAAGCTCATGTCCAAGCACTCATTATGATGCATGCGTGTGCGACTTACCTGAGTCGGTGTTGCATTACTGATAGTATTCCCTTAAGTTGGCGGCGTTCCAGGTCCGCAGGACCAGTTTGCTGTTCTGGGCGTGTAGCTTGTACGCTCCACTCCAGAGGATTGCGGAGACGAGGAACGGCCCCTCCCACCCGGGGGAGAGTTTGTTCCTGTTCGCGATCTTTCCCGCCGCCCCTACGCTCCGGAGGACCAGATCTCCAACTTCCAGCGGGCGCGCCCTTAGTCGCTTGTTGTAGTACCGTGTGACTTGCTGTTGGTAGGCCGCGGTTCGAAGTCGTGCGGCGTCTCGAACTTTCGAGAGCAGGTCCAGACTTTCCCGAAGCCTTTGTTCGTTGGTGGCTGGGTCGAAGCATTCGATCCGCAGGCTTGACATCCCCATTTCCACGGGCACCACAGCCTTAGCTGCAAAGCAAAGGTTGAAGGGCGTCTCCATTGTTGGCTCTCTCGTAGTTGTTTGATACGACCATAGCACTGACGGCAGCTCCTCAGTCCAAGAGCCCCCTGCGTCTTCCAGCCTGTTCTTCAATCCATGCAGCAGTGTGCGGTTGGTGACCTCGACCTGTCCGTTTGCCTGAGGGTGCGCCACAGACGTGTGTACCAGCTTGATGCAAAGGTCGCGACAGTACTTTGTGAAGCGTTTGCCGGTGAATTGGGTTCCGTTATCAGTCACCACAACCTCAGGGATCCCAAAGCGGCAGACGATGCCTTGATGGAG
Organism: Nepenthes mirabilis; assembly: GCA_025585075.1. NCBI lineage: Eukaryota > Viridiplantae > Streptophyta > Magnoliopsida > Caryophyllales > Nepenthaceae > Nepenthes > Nepenthes mirabilis. Next base: position 15,448 of record JAODPA010099162.1, read on the forward strand.
GAACTCCATTTCATTTTGCTCTGTGATCTTGGCGAGGGGGACGGCTTCCACCCACTTCGTAAAGTAGTCAATGCCAACGATTAAGAATTTCCTTTGTCCGGCAGCCATCGGTAGGGGTCCAAGTATGTCGAGCCCCCATTGCGTAAACGGCTATGGGGATTGGAGATAGTGCAGCTCGGTGTGCGGCTGGTGCGTTATGTTGCCATGGACCTGGCAACTTTCACACTTCCAGACGAATTCCATAGCGTCTCGTTTCATGGTGGGCCAGTAGAACCCTTACCGCATGATGTTGAACGCTAAGTTCTTTCCGCCGATGTGTGAGCTGCACAGCCCCAGGTGCACTTCTGCCAACGCGTAATCAGCTTCCTCCGGGGTGAGGCACTTCAAGAGAGGAGTGGAGTATCCTCGCCTATATAGCCTCTCATTCAGGACCGTGTACCATCCTGCCGTCTTCTTGATCCGCTTGGCTTCGTTGACGTCGTCTGGCAGGGTTCCCTCAGTTAGGAACCTTACGTACGGCGTCATCCAGTTGTTCCCCGTGTTGACCCGTAGAACTTCTTTGTCTTCGGCGTCGGTGCTGGGTGCGTTCAGGACTTCCCTGGGCTCCCTCGCGTACTGCTCTACAGTTCTGGCGGCCGCGTCCCGGGCCAGTCGATCAGCGCGTTCGTTATCCGATCTCGGGATATGCTCGATCTCAAACCGACCGAACTCAGGGATCAGGGCCCTTACTTTCGCCAAGTACCTCACAAGCTGTGGGTTCGAGGCTTCGAAGTTCCCCTTCACCTGATTGACCACGAGTTCGGAGTCACTACGCACGACCAACGACCGCGCGGAACACTCCTTCGCCAGTCGTAGGCCCGCGAGAAGGGCCTCATACTCCGTAACGTTGTTCGTGGCCGGGAAAGCCAGAGTAACGGAGTATACGATCTCCATGCCCTCGGGCGTCCTTAGCACGACACCAGCCCCACTGCCTGCCTGGGTAGATGATCCGTCCACGTTCAGGGTCCACGCAGGTGGGTTGTCGCCCTCCGTACTTCCTGGATTGCTGTCCTCTTCCTGTGCTGGCGTCGTCGCTTCGACGATAAAGTCCGCCAAAGCCTGTCCTTTCACGGCTGGCCGGGGCCAGAACTCTAGGTCTAATTCCCCTAGCTTGACAGCCCATTTAACCAGTCGGCCGGACGTCTCTGGTTTTTGCAAGATCGACTTCAGCAGCTGATCCGTCAGTACTACGATCCGCTGAGATTGGAAATACGGCCGTAGCTTCCGCGCCGCATAGACAAGCGCAAGCGCCACCTTTTTAGCGTGCGGGTAGAGGGCCTTTACGTCAGTCAGCACCCAGCTCACGTAATACACCGGCTGTTGTCTGCCCTCGTGTTCCGCAACTAGCACAGAGCTGAGGGCTGCTGCCGATGTGGCCAGGTAGAGGTAGAGATCCTCCCCTTCACACGGCGAGCTTAAGAGCGGCGCGCTGGAGAGGTAAGTCTTCAGTTCCCTGAAGGCTTCATCACATTCTTCACTCCACTTGAACCCATGCGATTTGGTGCCCCTTAGCGCCTTGAAGAAGGGCAAATATTTCTCGGCTGACTTGGCTAAGAACCGCGAGAGAGCGGCTATTCGCCCGGTCAGCTTCTGAACTTCTTTTATTGTCCGCGGAGGGTTCAAGTTGAGTATGGCATTGATCTTTTCTGGATTGGCTTCAATGCCGCATTGGGACACAATGAAGCCCATGAACTTCCCAGAGGTCACTCCGAACGCGCACTTGACAGGATTGAGCTTCATTCTGTGCCGTCGGAGGATCTGAAAAGTCTCATCTAAGTCGTTGACGTGGTGGCTCGCGATTCTTCTTTTCACAAGCATGTCGTCGACGTACACCTTCACGTTCCATCCGATCTGAGCTTCGAACATTTTGTTCACAAGGCGCTGGTACGTCGCGCCAACATTCTTGAGACCAAAAGGCATCATTTTATAGCAATACGTCCCTTGATCTGTCATGAACGAGGTGTGCTCCTCATCTTCTGGGTCCATCTGGATCTGGTTGTACCCAGAGTATGCGTCCATGAAGCTCAGGAGTTCGTGCCCGGATGTGGAATCCACGAGCTGGTCGATCCTGGGAAGTGGAAAGCTATCTTTGGGGCAGGCCTTGTTCACGTCCGTGAAGTCGACACACATCCGCCACTTGCTGCTGCTCTTTTTCACCAGCACGACATTGGACAGCCATTCCGGATACTGGACTTCTTTGATGAATCCGGCATCCAGGAGCCTCTTCACTTCTTCCCTGATGGCGACCAACTTCTCGACGGAGTGGTTCCTCCGCTTCTGCCGGACGGGCTTTCGGCTCGCGTCAAGGCCCAACTTGTGGACTATGACCTCGGCCGATATCCCAGGCATGTCAGCGGGGACCCAGGCGAACACGTCGGAGTTAGCCCTAAGGAAGGTAATCAATCTGTTGCGCTCCATAGGTTGAAGGGATCTCCCCACTTTGACGCATCGTTCCAGATCGGATGGGTTCAGCGGGATCGCCTCAGTTTCCTCTCCGGACTGGGCCTGTTGTAGCGAGGTCTCGTCGCGGAGATCAAGGTCTTCTCTCGGGTTGCATGGAGCCACGGGGTCGATTTGGGACAGGTAGCAGGTCCGCGCCGTTTCCTGGTCTCCAAGGACTTCTTCCACGCCCCAGGGGGTGGGAAATTTCACCTTCAAGTGCGGGATGGACTTCACAGCTTCGAACGCAGTCAGGAAAGGTCTGCCTAATATGGCATTGTAGACGGATGGAAGGTCAACGATGAGGAAGGGCAGCTCTCGCGTTATGGAGCGCGGGTGTGTCCCCATTGTGACTTCAAGCCGCACTATCCCTTGCACGGGGACTGGTTCGTTGTCCAAGCCATACAAGGGTCTACCTGCAACTTTCATTTGGCTTTGTTTTAGTCCAAGTTTAAGGAACGCAGTGAGATACAGCAAATTTTGCGAGCTTCCATTATCGATGAAGACCCGTTTCAGTTGGTAGTCATCACCAACAGCTGAAACGAGGGCTGATACAACAAGGGGGTCGGTATGGGGAGAGGTTACATGAGCCATGTCGTCGCTACTGAAGCTAATGACGTCAGTTCTAACCCCTATCTTCACCCGCTTGTTGCTGGAAGTTGCCTCCAGCTGTCCACGTCTGGTGTTCGCGGCGTCAGTGGAGGAGACCATGTGGACCACGCCGGCCGCCGTGCCGGCTCTCAGAGGTTCGTTGGCTTCAACATCGGAGGTAGCAGGTTCCTGCCCCGAACTCTTCACGAACCGCTTCAAGTGTTCGCGCCGGATCAGATCTTTGATTTCCTGCTGCAGGGTCCGGCAGTTCTCAGTCGAGTGTCCCAAACAGCGATGGTACTGGCAATATTTTGTCTAGTCACTGCCGCTGGGACCCTTGGGCGTCTTCGGCCACTTGAAGAACTTCTCATCCTGGATCTGCATCAGGATGTTCGCGCGGCTATCGTTCAGAGGGGTCAGAGAGGTCCTGCTGTAATCTTTTTTGGGCCCCGGCGGGGGCCGCTGCTGCTTTCGGCGCTCCGAGAAGCGCTGGCTGTCGCTGTCCCTCTTTCTCCCGCCAGATGCTCTGGGGGCTTCCGGGGGCCGGTCCACTCGCTCGGGGCGCTTCGCCTCATTGGCCTCTTCGGCCGTGATGTACGCCCGGGCAATGGTCTCAGCCTCCCGGAAGGTCTGAGGGCGCTGGTGCGACAGGTGTTTGAAGAAGTCCCCCGCCGCCAGAGTGGCGACGAAGGCGTTGAGTTTCAGTTCGTCGGAGAGATGAGGGATCCGCCGCGCCTCAGTGATGAAACGGTCCAAAAATCGCTTCAGACTTTCATCAGGCCTTTGGCGGAAGCGGACCAAGTGCCAGGGTTGTCTCTCCTCCCTTCTGCTGGAGGCGAACTGGCTCAAGAAGCTATCAACAAGCTTGTCAAACGAGCGTATGGAATTCGGGGGGAGGCCATAGAACCAGAGCAACGCGTCACCCCTAAGGGTGACGGGGAAGCACTAGCACATCAAGGCTCGCTTGCCCCTTGTAGAGAGAGGTGAGTGCGGAAGTAGTTGAGGTGATCCATCGAGTCCTTGCTTCCATCGTATCCCTCCAGGACCGGCATTTTGAACTTGCTCGGCAACGGCTGCGCTCACAAGTCCATGGCGAAGGGTGATCTACGGAGGTCGGCGGAGGAGGGTGTGGGTTTCTCCTTATGCAGGGTGTCCCACAACACCTCGACTTTCTCCTCCATCAAGGGGTCCGTAGAGCCTCTCCGCGCATTAAGGACGTCACGAAGCTCCGTGTTTCCCTGGAGGTGTGTCCGAGCTCGTCGGGGATGGCGACTCTCCGCCTGGGTGGCGCGTTCGCCGTTGGAGCCTACAGCGGCTGGCCTCCCATTGTCGCGTGAGTTACGGGGGTTGCGCCCTTCGGGGCTACCCTCCCTGTCATCGTCGGCGGGATGGCTTTTCGCTTCGTTCTGGCTGTTTTCACTTGGGGCCGCCGGGGCTGCAGCGCGGTCGAGTCGGTTAGCTCGCCTCCTGCGAGCGCCCTCTCAACGCCTTTCTCTCTTGGAGGTGGAGGCCTGGGATGCTGTAGGAGCGGTCCCGGGCTAGGCAGTCCCTGTGTTCTCGCATATGGCGCGGAGAACCTGCTTCATATCGTCCATGTCCGCAGCCAAGCGGCGGACGTCAGGCTCCGGTTGATCGTTTGCCTGATTCCCGGCAGGGGGAACTTCATTGTGGGCGATGACTCCCATCGCCGGAGCACTAGCTTGTGCTCAGGTGTTCACCATCGCCTGGGATCAAGGAACAAGGTGGGAAGGAGACACTTGGCTTTCTGTCAGTTTCCCACAGATGGCGCCAATGTTGCGTCTCGGGCCCATGGTTGTCGTACGGATTAGAGAACCTTCGGATTTCTTAGCGTGCTGCGGCTTCGGAAGAAAGGTCCGGTCTCCGTCTCTATGAACCTGGACCTGCACAACACAAACAACAAATAAGAGGTCAAGGGTCCGGCAGGATTTCTCCCACCGAGGCCGCTCCGACGCTCAAGTCAGCAAATTCCCACAATAAACGGAAATGGCGCACGCTAAGGGGGTGCATGGAGGAATGCTGTGAAAGCATAAGAGATGTTTGTGCGGTGATGTGGAGAATGCAGTGAGCAGGTAGCGGAAGGCCTGGCTTCCTTGATGCACTGCAGCGGGTGGCTAACTTTCCCGTGATCTCAGAAGATGTTGGGAAGGAGAGCGAGTTAGCTATCGCCAATGGAAGTGAGGTGGTCCTCAGCTCCGACTCGTCGCTCCCGTGTTATCGATTAGAGAAGAGGGGAGTAGTAGAGTATGATTAGTTGTTTGAATTCTTGATTCAAAAGGAAGCAGCAGATGAAGATGCTGAAGGAGCGGAGATCCCTTTCTCAGTGGGGTGCGAGGGCTCTTATACGCCTCTTCCTGTTGGATTCTTGGGCGCCAAAACGCCTGTTGCTTAGACCATCGCGCCGCTGGTCACTGTCATGGACCGCCGGTCACGCCTATTGTCCTTTTGTCGTGGCTGGCACGCTGCTGAGCGTTGTTGACCACGCTTGATTTTCCTCTGAGTAGGGATTGGTTTGCCACCTGCAGAGGGCAGCGGGTGCCGTTGGCGCTGCGCCAACTACTCCTCTATTGGCTAGCCTTTCCGCCTATTTCTGGCGACGCATTTAATACGCTGCAGGTTTCCGTTGTCTTCCGCCGGCGTGGGTTCGCGCCTTTCGTTCCTTGGGCTGGGCCGACTGTCTCGCGCAGGCTTTTGGATCTCTTGTGGGCCGCGGCCTGCTTCGTGGGCTTGGACATGTTTCATGGGCCAGGACATGGGACCCAATAGGTTGCATATGTATTTTTTTAGCTCTTAGATGACTGAATTAATTTAAAATCTCGAGGTGATTTCGTTAGATATGCTTTTAGTGTGATAGAAAATAAAACTTACAGTCTCACAGAGAATATGTAAATTAGTGGCAACCGCGAACATGAAGTTTCTTTGGGACCCATAAGTGGAAGTCCCATGATCAAGTCCCTTAACAAAATAGCTTGGCTTGTGGCCTTGTACCAAACAACATACTCAAAGTGATAGTTTAGCTATTTCTGAGTTTATACTAGCAATAAGCTCGGCACTTCAAAGCTTGATTAATTTGGGAATTGCCACCAATTTAAAATATATATGTATATTTATTTATT
>JAODPA010099173.1:0-21668 GCA_025585075.1 Nepenthes mirabilis
CGGATGACAATGGAGAGTTTGTAGGGGCGGCTCCAGACAACCTGCCACCCATCGTCGAGGAATAATAATCCTAATTCAAAAGGAATTAAACCACAACAAAGGACGGATCACTATCACTAAATAAAGATTATAATTAATTTATATTCCTATCTTATTCCATTTTGATATATAATATGCCCTTACAATAGGAGTTAAAAATGCGTCCAGGGCAACATTGGAAGACCCGAGTAACCCAGTTAGTCCATTGTGCTAATTCTATCGACAAATATAAATAACCGGAGTGGCTACCGAAACACTTTCATTGAAGCTTTGCAGGAAAATTTGCATTTAGTAAAACGATTTCGTAGGGTACCGGATCCCATTCCCCCACATACCTTGTCTCTCTGTGCTGACACTGGCACAGCAAAGTACTTTCACCATTGGTATCCTCTCCATTCACTATTCAATTCATCGCTTCACCGGAAACTTCCTTTGGCCCTTACCAAACCCCATCTGGCGGGGCAGTTTCCACCACTCGTCTAGGAGCAAACACTAACAATACCAGCAGTCCAACAAAACCCAAATTCAATACATATTCCTATCTCATTTCATTCTAATCCTTAAACACAAACTTTTTGTAGATGAACCTATATATAGATTTTTTATGATCCTAAGAGAACTTGTATCAAACATATCGAATAAACATATCGGCATTGGATATTTAAGAAGGAAAAAAAATTCTATAAATCATAAATTAATAAGGTCGTATCAATAGATATATTACTAATACGAAAATATATCACGATATTATTGCAAAATTAGACAAAAATTGATAAAAGAAGAATCTCGATACTAATACATATTAGCCAATATTTGCACCAATGGAACCTCGGGCTTCAACTTCATGACGTGTGGATTCAATCTTATATCATCAGGTCATCGAAAGTTATCAACCTAGTCCAGCATTCAACTCAAGTCATTAGAAACACCAACTCTTCGGCAAAGTCAGAGAGAAAAAGCGCACACGCATGTAATGTAGGACGATTCAATCGCTCAAGCTGTAGGACTAGGGCAGCTAAGCGGCCATGGCATCCTCAAATTGCTGCTTTGTGCTTCACGCACAATGTGTGCCACGATATCATAGTAAAGACCAAAACCTCTCCTGTGGAATACCACGCCACCCCTCACTCGAGGGGAAAGCGCTCGGCCTTAGGCACTTTACACGAAGAACTTTCAAATTTTGTGGATACAAAAATAAGCATGGATTGAAGACAAACTCACACGAACCGCTTATAAGAATAAAACAAACTCATCACTCACACAAGGCCAAGAAATTTGAGAAGCAATAGCCAAATTTACTTTCTCAAAAATGCTCAATGCTAGAGCCAGCCTAGACACAGGAAACAACTGTGTGGTCTTAGTGTGGCCTTAGAAGTGACTCTGATACCAAACCAAAAATGCTGGATTAATAATTAAAATTCTAATACAATAATTAAAAGAAAGAAAGAAAGTATACCAACAACGTGATAAAATCTTCACACTTTATTAATAATTGATGAAAGTTACATTCAAGGATAATGAAGGATGGGATATAAATTTGGGAAGAAGAATACAACATTTGAGAGTAAGCTAAACGATTGAAGACTTGGTAAAATTTTTTAAAGATTACAATGCTTCTTTGAAGCTTCTTTTATAATGGGAAAGACTTCATCTACCCCGTTTATGCGTGCATAATCTTAGCCGTCCATTTGTTTGGTATGAAAGTTGACAGGTGACATGTGCTTAGTAGCTAGCATGTATCTATCTACCGATTTGCATCCATCAGTCAACTTTGTCTTCCTTTGATCAAGGAAAACTTTTACTGTTGGTAATGCGCCTTTACTGTTGGCTTTGACTGTTGTATTTTTACTATTTTTTTTTACTTTTACAGGAATGAATCAAAAAGTATTTCTCTTTGCATAATTGCAGAAAATCTTAGCTTCTTTTGTCTGGCACATGTATCTTCAAACAAATTGTGGTAAAATAGTATAATGTTGCAAGCATAGACTGTCACAAATAACATAGCACATAATTTGGAAAGGAATTAAAAAATGCATAAAGTTGAGCATATACATAATAACACATTATGGTTAGCTTTTTTTTTTTTTTTGTATAGCTCAAAAGTTGAAAAGGTTCTAAGCATAACTCGCCAGGTCCATTGGATGCAGGCTGAGTGTCCTAGAAGGCGGTTGTTTAGAAGAGCCAGGGGCTGGATTAGCATCATCTTCAATGTCGGCCCATCTAGTTTTAAATTCTTGGACTTGAGTAATGAGGACTTTTTGCATCTGTATCATTTCAGCAATCATTGCATCTAAATAGGACTCGTGGGCTTTCATTTGCTTGGATAACCGATTTGACTTTTTGGATAAAATAGATGGTGTACGTAATCCAAAGGCACAAGACTCCGTGGAATAGGAGGAGCTGATGGTGCTGCTAGAGTAAGAGCAGCTACTGTTGGTGGTAAGACCTTAGATGCAATCATGACAGACTATGTGAATGCCCTATTCTTCTGAAAGTCGGCTTGAATAGTAGAACACCCAATCATAACATGATCATATTCATCCCACCTTTTGATACAAAATTCTCAAACAATAGATAATAGGATGTCTTACAAAACCAATTGTGTATCCTCATAATAGTGATGGCATGAAAAATGTCAAAGCCATGATCCAATGAATTTCATAATCAATGTGAAAATCAATAAATTTATGTAGTTGAACTGCTTCATTGCATAGTTTTTCATAACAGATTTTAACATTATTGATCGTCCTCAGATAGATGATTGGAAGAGGTTCGCATTAAATCTATCATTCGGTGAACTAACAAGATAGTTACTTAGGGTATGATCTATCAAACCAGATAAACCATGAACGGGTAAATAACCTAAGACACAAAGTATTAAACTATATGGCTTTGTAATCTTAATAATTATATCCCATAAGTCAGTAATGAATGAAAAATAGTTTAACGTCCCAGGCATTGAGAGCTATTTCCTGAGGGTTGACTAACACGTTTGATTTTTATTATAAAGAAAATAATGATATTATTTTTTAGATTTTTATGGTGTTTGAGTTCTATAGAACCTAAAGTGATTAAAATCAACTCATAAAATTGTTGAGTTTTTAGGATATCAATAGTTGGGTATAAGCAAAAGCATCCTATTGGTTAAGGCTATTAAATCCTTAAGCAAAAGCAGATGTTAAAATCATGTATAATTTGAATAGTTTGATAATATATTGGCTTTCTGGTGGGGTGGTTTGAGTAGAAGAGGAAGCAGGAGCTACGACTTCTTTGAAGGTAAATGGTTGATGTTCAGCTAAAATTACATATTAATTAGAGGTTATACCTATGGTTTAAGCATGTCATAATCCTTAATTAATTGTTTAGAATGTTGTTTTAATGGTATAGTAGAGGGTTGAATAACTTTTTTTTTGCCGGTAAATTTGACTTTAGGAGGCATGGTGTCCCATAGAAACTATACAATACTGATGCCATCCATGAATGGAATATCGATGTTAAATCTAAATATGAAATTATATATATGTTACACGACATGAAAATTATGTCTATAGCATACCAAGTCCACAATCAGATAGATGAACATACGGCTAGTAAACTAATCGTAGTAGGTTTTACTGGCACACTAAAGTTTTGGTGGGAAATGCCCTTACAACCTCTAAACGAAATTATATTCTAAATCATACAGAAAATATTCAGCAAGAAGAACCAAATTGAGAAATCCATTTTGTCCAAAAGCAAAATTGCCCAAAAGTCATTATAGTTACTCTTGGTCAAGCATTTCTTGGCAACGTCAAAAATAAATTATTAAGTTCTAAGTTAATTCTATCCAACCTAAAATGTTCCACTCTTCAAGATTTTCATTCGTACAAATATCTCTTTATTACCCATATATTTCGCCGCCATGATTGAAATGAACCATTTTGGAAGAAACAGTTTATTACTGATCCTCCTACTGTCTTTACTCAACGCATCCTTATCAAGCTCACTGAGCTTGAGGGGTAAAACTATCCAATGGTCAAATATGATGTATGATCAATTATTTACTTTTATTAAAAAAGAATGATTACAATTATATTAAAAATATAAAAAACAATCTAAATTTCATAAAGACAATAAAAAATTCAAAGTCCAATTAGGATCATTTTGTTATCAATATAGAATGGAGAAGATAACAAAATGATCCTAATTGGACTTTGAATTTTTTATTGTNAAAATTTTAAGCATTTTTTTTATTCAAACAAACGGTTGCCTTCCTCCCTATGGAGTTCGCACACTCAGGGCAAAGCAAGGCACCAAAGATGACGACGCAGAGGCAGACAATAAACAAGTAACCTTCATTATTATTTGATTTCAAGCAGATTGCCGAAATCAAACATTTAGGCTGGGCGATAAAACCCGATCAACTTAGAACACCGACTCGAGCGATAAGACCAGCCTACCAACCTTCCGAGCTCACCTCAACATGCGCTGGCTCGAGCATGCATGAACTCGAGCCCTCTTGAACCAAGCACCACGATGCCAGTCGCGAATGAGGATGGCTCGGTGGTTCAGAAACCATAGCTTGCTATTTTGCCTCCGGAAGCTTCTTTATCAACTCCGGTACAATCTCGAAGAGGTCGCCTACCAGTCCATAGTCGGCCACCTGCATCGAACGAAGGGCGAATATTATATACGGTTCCGTAGAGTAATAGTAAGGATAAGTCATCTGTCAACTTTTCTATTATCACCTCCAAAAAACTAATATCTACTACAGAAGAATACTCGTGCGGTATTTTTTGTTTGATTATTGGTCACACGGGTACTATACAGATATTATGGATTTTCCTAATTAGAAGAGATTTGATTTTCTTTAATTAAAAAAAATTTATTTAATTTTGACTTTATTTGGTGAGATTTTAATAAAGAAAGTATATTATATTATTTCTTAATTTTAAGATATCGTTAGTTAAAAAATTATATATATTTTCTAATTAACCTAGGATAAAAGTTTCATATAAAAATCCCAACTCTAATATTGTAGAGATCATTCCGAAGTCAGTTTCTCACATAAATGGCACCGCTACTTTCTCTTATGGGTTGTTAGCTGTGTTAAGGGGGATTGTAATCAACTATTTTTCACTTAAAATTGTAGTGAAGGAATTTCGGAGGGGATTACTTGTAACTGACACTATTGTTATTTTGGATTATACTTACGAGTTTAGTTGCTGACGTTTAAAGCAGGGTTCAGATTTTGTTCCACTGCACTGGGTTGTGAATATTCAAGTCGAATCCCAACATTTTTCACATTTTTCACACGCGTAATCCATATTCCTTCCATTTTCCTAAGCAAAGCTTTTTGCATCGCAATGCTTACCATATCGTCTTGCCCTTTGATAAGTAGAAAGAGAACAAAGTGTCCATAATAAAAGTACTTACTATCGGTTCTTGATTAGATTATATTTCGAAATGTGGGTGGGTTTCTCATGGCGTAGGTGACGAAAAGCAACCGAGTGATGTTTGCGCTAATTGAGAGTAATGTTGTTAAAAATGCAAGGCGTTAGAGGCCCCTAACACAGGCGCAAGGTGCATACGAAGGAATGATGGAAGTGAGGTGACCCATTTTAAAAATATATATCGATGTTCTTGTAATGAATTCAAATTATAAAAGCTAATAATAGAATAAGAAGCAAGTAAAATATTTCTAACTACGATAATAAACTCATAATTTAATTAACAATATAAGATATGACAATTCATGAGTAGAGTTTACCATAAACATACAAGAATAATAAATTCATTAATTTAAACTATTGTTCTCATGATACTTTGATAATATTTATCATCATCATCATCAAATAAAAATAGAATTTTATATCAAAATCATCATTTAATGCAAACTCATTATCATCATAATGATTTCCATCAATTCTTCTAATCAACCGCTCATTACACTCATCATTCACAATTTCATAAACACTGAAGTAATATTAAAAATAACAATTAAATATAATGATTAATTTAAAAAAATGACTATTTTTCTAAAAAGAAAATAATCTGAAGGGCTAAAATCTCTCGTCTTAAAGCCTATGCATGTCTCTTGGAATAATTCTCCTTCAGATACGTTGAAGCACTAGGCTTTAAGTCTCAAGCCTAGGCGCCTCTAATAACATAGATTAATAGTTAGCAATAGGGTAAGTGATGAGAGCATGAACTTCTATCTATTATTTTTACGCTTCACTTATTATATGTTGTTATTTATATGTTATTTTGTAAGGTTTTTCTTATCACACCATTAGGGTTTCCTCTTTATTAAAATTTTCTTATATTCTTATTACAGTTTTCTTATATTTCCTATTCGAAAGCCTATCACGGAGCAGTGGCAAGAGCAAAACACACTAAGTGTTGTCATGATTCTCTCAGTAGACTAACTTAGATATGCATCCAACGATTAAGATTAAAAGTTGAAAGATTAATAATGAATATTATATCAAGTAATTTAAATGATTATTAAATTTTTACCATCCGTTTTCCAACCTCCTAACCCTGGCCGTTGGATGAATATAGAAACAAGACTCCCTGAAGGACCATAACGACTCTCAAAGAATATAATGCAGCGGTAAAGGGAGGATCCATGAAGAGGATGAAGAAGCTGTCTTTTACCTGAAATATGGGTGCATCGGAGTCTTTGTTTACGGCGACAATAACCCTTGAATCTCTCATGCCGGCTAAGTGTTGGATGGCTCCAGAAACCCCGAAAGCCATATACAACTCTGGCGCTACAATTTTCCCCGTTTGTCCAATCTGAAAGACAGGGATGGCAAAACAACAGGAAAGACACAGAAAAATTAATTTTTTGTGTCAGCAATCAGAACTTGCTACATATTTGATATAATGATCCAATCCATGAATTGAAGGACAATACAATTTTGAACACTCTGGCATCATATAGTGGCTTCAGTTTAGGAAGGAAGCATTTTTAGATTACGGATTTCAGATTGCTATAGATCACGGATAAAAGTATCGGTGTTGATATTGAAATCTGTCTAGGTCGTGATCATATCAATATTGAACATATCAGATAATACATTTAAGTATCAAATATCGAAAGAAATTTTTTTCTTGAAAATTATTAGTTGACAGGCAAAATTCGACCGATATATCACAGTATATCGCTAATATAACAACATATCGTAATTTTGTCAAAGTAACAGAAAATATCGATATAGGGGAAGACCGATACTAATATACATTAGCCGAAATTTTCATCCATGCTATAGCTATAAAACAGTGTGTGTACTGGTATTCCAAAACGAAACATTTAACCTACAGGACATCCCCAGCAGCTGTTGATTTGTGGTAGCCAATCTCACATATGAAAGGAAAAAAAAAAAAGAGAAGAAAGGAGGAATGAATGAAATTCACAACCTAAATCCAGAAAGTCCAACTTTTTCTATTTTTCATGTCTTCTATTTTATGAATGAATTATTATGAATGAAATTTACGAAAATATTGATCGATATGTATCGAATAATCTTTTTACTTTGCTTTACTCTTAGAAGCTTAAATCCACAAATTTAATGTAACTAAATCTTCAGAAGTGTAAATCTACATATTTTATAGAGGTTAAAGCATACATAAATCAAATATTTTAGATATTTGTCATGACCTATTTGAGGGGCGGAAAAGAAAATTTATTAGAGTATTGAATTGACCTCTAACAGCTGACTTATTAGAAGGCTTTAATAGGTTTTTTTATTAAAGACAAATAGACATACAGACGACAAAAATAGAATTGCAGGATAAAAACTCGAGTAAGAGCCTTTCCCTTTACTAGGCCTTCCTTGTGCTTGACGGATTAGGTGTGTGTAGAAAATAAAAGATTATCATATTCTTTTCTAAGCCTCTACCTCCATTTAGAATCCCATCCTTATTCCTTTAGTCCTTCAATGACTTAGAAGGTCAAAACAAGAATTTAGAAACTTGGATGAAGTTTAATAAAACTCATCAAATGGGTAACTGGATTATTAAAGATGAACAATTGTAGTATAAAACTTGCTTTTAATATGTCTATTTAAAAAAATTTGCATTCACGATATCTTATATGAACACGTAGCGCCTGATACGTCTGTACTGATATGGCCACGATCAATCCCTATACCCAATAATGTCATCCATGCTATTAGCACATTATGGGTTCTAATCTCAGCAAAAATGTTTGAGGGGGAGAACAGAGGACACATCCAAAAACCATTCATATTCATGCCATGGAAGGATTGTAAATTACAATTGCCTCACCTGTAATTCGTTGGGAACAAAACCAGCATCAACTGCAGCACGAGTAGCACCAACTAAAAGAAAAAATGTGAAGAGGGAAAAAAATAAGATTAGAGAGCTAAGGGGCATTAAAAAACAACCTGACTGGAAGAAGTGTTAGATGAGTGCTCCAATGGAAAGAGCACCGTTAATATAAAATTATGCTCAGTAATCCACAATGTAAGGCCTAGTAGTTCCCCAAAAAACCCAAAACACTAAAAAACCATGCCGAACCGAATCAAACCAAACCAAAAAGATCGGATCAGCTTCAGATCAACCATTCCAGGTTTCAGCTGATAGTTTTTAATTTGGAGGTTACTTGACTTAACCAGTCTACATACATATACATATATATACCAATATATACACATATATACACAGACATATGTATATGTATATGTACATGTATATGTACAGGGAAGATGGATTTGATCGAGAGCCGATGCCTATGCCTCTTCTTTATTGATAGCATCCCATCATTTGCAGTCTCCGGCAAAGGAGACGACGGTGAGACACCAAACAGTTTCAATTCTATTGCCTCTATCCGTCATTAGTAATCTCAATCTGCTGTATATAACCAAAAATATATATCTTTCAATAGGGGAGTTGCAATAAACCAATAACCCACTAATCCAAAATGGTTCAAATATATATGTCCTATAAATGATTTGATAATTTTAGTAATTTTTTCGAAAAACCATTAACCGGAACAGAACCAGTCAAAACAGTTCAGGCAGGCCAAAAAATTGCTCTGAACACTGCTAGGGCCAACAGGGTACCTGCTGCGCCAAGTTTCTCAGCAAGCTCCTCTATCATTCTGAAATTCTCAGCACTTTTCAGCCCACGGCCCCCAGTGACTACAATCCGTGCATTCCCCAGATCTGGGCGTTCTGTGTCTTGAGTGCTATGGCTTACATATCTAGATCTACCTGCAATGTCTGGAGATGCATCGCGAAGCTATAGGTTAGACACAGGACATATTGCAAGAAGCCTAGTTGAAATGAAAACATAACATCTTTATCGGCACAACAAATCTAAAAAAAGGCAGTCTGATGCACAATTCTGTCACTATGTGTGGGATCTAAAAAAGAGTTGGATCACTTTGGGTCTATCATAAGTAGTCTTATCTTATATTATATGCAAAATGCTATTTGTATGACTCAAACACATGATCACCTGATCATACGATACAAATTCTACCATTTTGGCAAGGTTCCCCTTCTGACACATCATGAAAACTAGAAATGATATGGAGTCCTAACTTGATTTGATAAACAATCAAGGAAACTTCCTCAATTAGCCAAAAAATACTTTGCTTATTATATTCCGACTTCCCAAGAAAATACAACAGATAGCAAAAAAATAAAACACAGACCTTCATTAAAGGTTGAGAGATCAACCTGTGAAATGGGAGCAGCCGCGGATCTTGCTTCAGTTGACACCAGGAAAGAAGTGGATCGGATGGTCAACATGCATGGCAGATCACCAGTATATCTTACAGTACAAAGAGCATTACCAGCATAGATTGGCCTGCCAGGTAAGCTTCCAATTACAACAAGAAAACAACAACAATAACAATAAAAACTTAAATACCATTATAGGGTCAGCCATGTGAATCCACTTTTGTCATTCCACTAGATCTAGTAATATACTCTTCGAAAGTATAAGTAATTCTAAATCATTTTTTATCTGCTCAATCAAAGATTCTGCCTGTTTTGCCTCTTAATTTCTTTCTTTTAACCACAACTCACCTTTCCTTACTAATGCTTCATTTGGCTTAGATTTTTAAGTGTTCGAACTATTTTAGATATCCTTCCCTTATTTTATCTTATATAAGTGCAATTCTAAGTTAATGATATTGCAAATTTACCGGTTAACTAATGATTCACTCTGATTTAAAAGGAACAAGAATCCCTGCAGTGTAGAAGTCAACTGATGAAATCAAGGCAAAATAATATACATACACATGCTCAATTTACTTGATGCATAACAGAGGTCACTAACTGAACAAATATCAAGCAGAACGTGCTAGAAGCAGAAAAGAAATTCTATTCATTCAACATTTGCAAGCAAATGAGGGAAAAGGAATGAGAGCGTGCAAAAGAACAAACCTCACAAATTGATGAGAGCCAGATATTTCAACTACATCAGTGATTGGAGAGACATCTAAAAGTGAAGCAGCACGTGGTAATATGTTCTTTCCAAATGAACTCGAAGCAGCAATAATATGTGAGTACTTGTCTTTTTGTTGAACCAACTCGACTAGCATAGCCCAAGGTTCTGCTAAAGGATATTTAAATTTATCTGAATCAGCCACAAGCACCTACAAATGAGGTTAGGAAAACTTCCCATGAAGATTTCCAAAATGAGTTTGGTGTACCATGGGAAATAAATCTAAAACATATTAGTGCCCCTTAGAGTACTCACATATTGAATTCAAAACTTTGATGAAATTGTGGGAGCCAGTGTTCAATAGAGCACAAATACAAGATTATTAAACAAATTAATTTAAAGAACAGTACATGACGTGCATATTACAGGAAGAACAGTTGGAACAGTTTAACTCATAGAACATGGAGAATTCACCAAAATAAAAAAGAATGAAAAATGTAAGATGGAAGCACATTGGGCAACCGAATGAACAGAAATAGGAAATTCACCTACATGTATATCCATCTGTTCTACTCATCTCTCTTTTGCCGGAAAAAGGATCTTTAGGAGTCCACCTACATTTCTATTCACTTTCTAGAGAAGAATATTACAAAACCAGCACAACAAGAACTGGTAGCCAGAAAACCATGATGAGTATTTGAAAGAGAGAAGCGCCAAGAGAAACCTAGACCAAAGCAAGACTTGAATTACCAGATTTAATGTTTGACTCGTTACAAAGTCCAAATTGTGCATATAATCCTTATACAACTAAATAAGAGCAACTGAAAGTTATCTGAGTGAAAAAGAGTCATGATGGGAAGGTTTTGTGTCTTCACGACAAGTATTAAAACGTTCCTTCAATGGAGGAGTGGTATGATGTTGTCATCTAAAGTCACAGATGCTTCTTAGGTATAAATGCCCAGAAGTCTGGCTGGCAGGCTGTGGGAAGATTCCAAGGCTAGAAATAATGTTTCTTATGGAAGCACATGAAGTTCATTTACCGGTTCCCATTTCTCGAACTACATGTAAGCCTGAAAATGGTGCTAATGTCTATTTCCAGAGGGACTTAGAATTTTACCAGAAAAGAAGTGGAAAGTACATTTTTATGCAATATCCTTAAATATATTCAACTTTTATTTTTCATTCAGAGCCAGGCATAGGGGTGTCTATAACTGTGCTACCTTCTCTTGTAACCTTTATTCCCAAATTCACAGCCTTTTTCCTCTTGTTGATTTCACTTGAAGAGGGAATTTTTCCTCCTTTTTGACTGGCAAAGCAACCATGTACAACCCAAGAAAAGTTGCTACTTGTCTTTCTTTTAAAATAACAGACATTCTAACATTTGAACTTGTTAGATAAAAAACCGAATCCTAATGTGGGTTTTCTCTTCAATTCTTATATTCTAACACGATATCAGAGCAATAAGAGCCACTGCTACCAACCCGTCTCTCAGTTAATTGGTGCGTCTCATCAAAGAGATCCAAAGCCCCATATGACTCTTTTCTGTTTGATTCTATGAATTTGGGAGAGTTTGCCTCTTTTCTTGGATGTTTGACAGTCGTCATTGCCTAATAAGGCTTTGCTGACAATAGATTTGCACAAACCTGCTTGTGTGGCACCTTGCCACTGGTGGATTTCCTTGCCGTTTGCTTCATGGGCTCACAGTTTCTGGTGCGCGGTACTTCTCTCACTGATTTTGTGGCTCATTTTATTTTTCAAATCTTTATGTTCTATGGGAGCTCAAGGCCCACAATGTCAAGAAATCCTCCATTTTGGTATTCATTATGCTTCTCTCTTTTTCAATTGAAGGAGGAAAGAACCTTCGTGCATCCTATCTTCACAGTTCAGAGAGATTTGAACATAACCTTGACTAATAAAACAAGGATTATTTCGGGAAGGAGAGACAAAGTAGGCTTTTCTTCATACTGGTATTTGCTCTTCAGGTTTCTCAGAGCTTTCTTCGTATTGATTGCTTCGTGAGTACTAGTCTACCCTTCATGGTTTGAATTTTCTCATTTATTGATCCTTTATTTGGTCGATACAGTGCCCTTCAGTTAGTGAATTCAATTTATTTATTTATTTTGCATCATTTGTGATTTTGCTTTGTGACTTTGTCGGTGAATATTTATTCCTTCAAAATATTAATCTATTATTCAATGGAGACTAAAAATGAATCTACATAGGGTGTTTTTGGTGGAATAGGCAGTAATAAGAGATCGATTTGTTTTCATTATAATAAAGTTGGTCATACACAAAATAAATGCTGACTCGGAGGTCTATTACAACTCATAATCATATTAATATTACTCTTGTTCAATCCACCGCTCGTATCTAGGCATTCTCTTGAGCTTGAGTCATCGAATTTGGTGCCTTTGATCACATGATTAGGTTTACAAATATCTTGACTGATTATCAATTATGTTTTCATTAGGCTTGACATTACTTTAGCTAACGGCTCCTTTGTAAAAATTGAGAGTATTGGTTTTGCTATCCTAACACAAACTTTGTGTTACTTATCGGCCCTTTACTTATCAAATTTTTTGTGTAATCTCCCATCAATTAGTAAGTTAACTTGACAACAATTATTTTCTCTTATTCTTTTTCACTCATTGTGAGTTTCAAAACTTAACTACGATGATGGTTATTGGTAAAGGTCATTGCAACTCAGGAAGCCTTTACTTATTTGATACAAAACTCAATTCTAGTCATTTCGAGTGCCACCTCTACGCCCCTTAATCTACACTGCAGGTTGGGTCATCTATTTCTTTCTGATTTGAAAAAATTATGTCCAACTTTGACATTTGTTAACGAATTATTTTTGTAATTCATGTCAGTTTGTACAAACCATCGTAGGACATATTCACCTTGTGTAAACCTACAGGCCACTGCCCCTTTTAAGTTAGTACACTTAGATATTTAGGGACCATGTCTAACTTTGCCTGGGAAGGGGCTTCATTACTTTGTTACTTTTGTTAATAACTATTTACGAGTTACCTGAATGTATTTAATGAAGAATCGCTCTGAGTTATATTCCTTTTTTTTTTTTTTTTTGCATTTCATGTTGAAATTGAGACCCAATTCTCTATTTCAATATATATTGCGTAGAAAGGCAATGGTCACGAATAATTTTTTACTTTTTTTTCATCAATACTTTCCCAACCAATATGAAATTTTTCATGAGTCATCTTACACTGATACATCGCAACAAAGCGAAGATGCAAAAAGGAAAAATAGACACTTAATAGAGGTTGCTCAAGTTCTCTTATTCTAAATAGGCATTCCAAAGACCTTTTTGAAGTACTATAATATTGACAACTTGTTATCTTATCAATTACATTCAGATGCCATCATCTTTTCTTTAGGAGGTGATTTCTTGTCATGTGTTATTTCCTAACAAGCCATTACATGTTCTTCCAATGAAAATTTTTTGTTGTGTATGTTATGTCTATGATATTCGACTTCAGTTGACAAAACTTGATCATCAGTTTTTGTGATCTATTTTTCTTGACATCTTCGAACTCAAAAGGGATACCGATATTTCTCTCCAAAGTTGGGATATTTTTTGGTATCCTCTAATGTTATATTTCATGAATCTACACGTTTTTATCCTAATGTGCCTTCAATGAGTCAATCATTCAATCTCTCTTCTGATGACGATATTCTTGTATATAAGATTATTCATAAGGTTGTATGACCTGTACCTGTATCACATCTACTTTCTTATCATCTAGTCACTTAAGACATATGTTCGTGGCCCTCGTCAGGCGTTTAGTTCCTCTTCGAGAGCGGATATGGAGATAACCATTATTGAGCCAGTTATCACCATTGTTCCTAATCAAGGAACCGATTCAGATATTTTGATTGCATTACAAAATGGTCATGATAGCTGTGTTCAATATCTATTGACGATTTTGTTATATTGTGCTAGTATTTCATCTTCTCATTGAGCTTTTGTAATTGTCTTGGACTCAATTAGTATCCCTTGATCTTTATCTGCAGCTATTTCCTATTGTTGTTGGCAAACGGTTATGAAGAAAGTGATGGCTGCACTTGAACATAATTAAACATGGGATCTAGTCTCTTTTCCTCTAAGCAAGAAACCCATTTGTTGTTAATGAGTTTACACGGTGAAAGTTAACCTAGATATTTCTTTTGGTCAATTGAAAGCCTATTTAGTGGCCAAAGAGTATGCTCAAAATTATGGGGTGGACAACACATTCCCTTGTCCCTAAATTAATTTTGTTAGGTAGTTCATCTCATTAGTTGCGACTCCTCACTAGCCTTTATATCAGTTTGACATCAATAATACCTTTTTACATGATGACCTTCAAGAATAGGTTTATTTGGAGTAACCCCTAGAATTTGTTGCTTAGGAGGACTTTAGACATATTTGCTAACTAAAAAAGTTTTTATATGGTTTAAAATAGTCCCCACAAGTATGGTTGCCAAATTCAGTGAAACTGTGTATAAGTTTGAGCTTTCTCTTTATGACAGCAATTACTCTGTCTTCTATCATCACTCTAATGTTAGGTGCATTATTCTTGCTATGCCTTTGGAAGATATTGTGATTACTGATAATGATAGTATTAATATTGCGAATCTAAAATTGTTCCTTTAAAGTCGACTTTTGACCAAAGATCTTAAAAATTTGCATTATTTTTTGGACATTGAGGTTACTAGATGCCATCGTGGCATCTTTCTTTCAAAAAGAAAATATACTATTGACTTACTTCGAGAAATTGGTATGATAAACTCAAAACCTTATGATACTGCCATGGATTTAGAAAATAAGTTATCACTAAATGATGGGGAGATCATTTTTTAATTAGAAAAGCACTGACAACTAGTTGATAAACTCAATTATTTTCTTGTAACTCATTCATATATTATCTTCTTAGCTAGTTTGTGATTTAGTTTTTATATTTTCCTTGTGTTCCTTGTTGGGATGCTATTATGCATATTATGAGGCATCTTAAGGGTACACTAGGCAAGACTTGCTTTACAGTAATCATAGTCATAATCACATTGAAGACATTCTGATATTAATTAGACTAGATTGCCGTATAATTTAAAGTCTATTACCGGCTATTGTGATTTTAGCCAAGCACAAGTGCAGAATCAGAATATCGTGCGTTTACACATTTTACTTATGAAGTTATATGAATTTGACAATTACTTGAACCTCTTGATTATAAGTATTTTAGGCCTTTTCAACTGTAGTATGATAATCAAACAATCATCCATATTACATTAAATCAACATTTCACAAACATACAAAGCATATTAAGCTAAATTATCACTTTATTAATGAGAAATTTCAACAAAGTATAATTTACATTCATCTTGCAAACGTTTTCACCAAATCTTTGACTATAGTTCAAATTACATAGATTTGTAATAAAATTAGTATGATCAATATCTATACTCAAACATAAAGGGAAGTCTTAGATAAGAGACACTGTTAGAATATACTATAATATATTCTTTGTAAGGTAGCTAAGTATTTTTTTTTTACTTGTAAATAATCATATATATACATGTGATCAAGCCTAACCCTAGTGTGAGTTTTCTTTTCTCTTTAGTTCTTATATTCTCACATAACTATACCCCAATGGTAAAATGCCAATATTTGGAAAGCAAAGTAATGTTCTAAATCAACACTTTTACATGGTTAATGGCTCTTAATACCAGCTATATTAATGATTTTTTGGGGGGTAAGAAAAAGTTCCTATTACTTTCCAAAAGAGGTCGAATTTGCAACACACAAGTATTTGGTATTGCCAATGTACACTAATGATTGTTAGTATGTGAGAAGGTCTAATAGCACTCTCTGACAAGTGATAGGTGTGACAGAAATAGTAAGACAAAGTACTCCCATAGTTTCACATTGTTGAATTGTTTGGAATATCTGGAATTTGTTGATCAATAAACAGACTAATGTCAGATTTGTGAGTTTATGATAATGCAATGCAAGAGTTATCTCTTACAGCATCTTTTTAAAACTGACAAGCAAGGGCTATCAGGTTCTTTGGTTGCAGCTATGTAGTGCATTTCTTGGTTGACAATAACTCCAGTAGGAGTGCAAGATATGTTAAGATATATGTCTCCTCATTTCCATCAGGAAAGAGTGGTGCTTTCGGCTTTTTCTGTATCTTCATACTAAGGAGCTTTCACTTAAATGCTTTCTAACAGATATACAGCTAGAGTGTCAAGTCTTGCTCAGTTATCTTTCCGTTGCTTTATTTTATTTCATTGTCTTCTCAATGGAGAACATCTTGTGCTCAATGAGAAATATTTTCCTGCTTTACCTTAATAAAAAAGTACCCTGATAGTCATAGCATTACCAAATATGCAATAAAGGGATTGAACATCATATAGCCATCAAGATCAAGAGCTCTTAAACACTGAAGAAGGGTTTCAAAAAAATGGGTACCTGAGAAACTGAAGGATGACATGATGCAGCATGTGCAGCAGCTTCTTGGAGAGAAGAACCAGAGCCAGCCAATAACATAGCAATGGAGTTATCCTCACACAATGACCTTGCAGCCACTACTGCACTGACAGAAGATGACTTGACAGAACCACCATCATGCTCAGTCAACACCAATGTGCTAGCCTGTAACATAAATCTGCCCAGCTTAGAAAATGAGAACTATCTTATGCATTCAAGAAGAAAAAAAATATGATAGTCAAAAAAGTTCTGCAAGACTAAAGAATGAAGGGAAAAAATGATTCAGAAATGGATATAAACTATCTACAGCTCAATAAAGTAGAATCATGGTTATCCCAATGGTCTGTTTGTTATGCATGAATGAAATGAATCAGGAAACAGCAATGAATATTTTCTCAGGGAATGGAGCTGGCAGAGGAAATGGGCTACAGAAGACAATCCTGTAGAAGAATCCATGCAGCAAAGTGGAACAAGGCTAAGTTTTGGATTGAATTAGTTTAGTCGGTTAAGCATGCTTAGATTGGGAATGGTAATCAAGTCCTGGAAGGAAAATTCTGGTGTTAACCTCACAAGAATGGGTATGGAAATGAAACACCATTTGACAGCCTTACTAATCATCACTACCACCATTATGCCTCAAGCAGAAAATAACTAGAAAAGGAAAGAAAAAATAAAAATACATAAAGGGAGAGAAGAGAAAGCATGACACAAAAAGAAAGGGGGCAGACCAGTGCTATGAGCACAATTACTAGGACCACCACAACAGCAACCATTAAAATTATTTTTGCCATCATCATGCAAGAGGGAAGGAAGAAGAAAAGCAGTCATGCAATTGGTGCTGCTACTCGATAGATGACTACTGCTACAGTGCTACATCATCACTTTAATGATATTTCTTCCCTTTTTTCTTCGACATTTTGACTCTAGGGATGACCACGTCAATGCAGATGTTTCTTTAAAGTTTCATCGTGATGAAAATGATATCGGATGGCCAAAGTGTGAAGGCCTTGAAATAGTCCTCTCTGTAGTTTAAGAACTAAGAAGTCAAGTTTAATTCAAATTAATAATTTTGCTTGATCTTTTTTACATATATTGGAGGCCCCTGCCACTTGAGACAAGGTCAATTAAAGGATACCTACAATTTTGGTGCTAGTTTTTGTAACTGAGGGTCAACAGTGGTGATGGTTCAGGACAGTGGTCTATCGGGTGGTGGTGATCAATGACAGTGGCCTGCAATTGCTGCAGACCCATGAGAGTGGTGGAATTGGTCCGGTTATGGTGGCTCAGCATTATCACTTGTTTTACACCTCGTCCCTAATTTACATACCTGCCTTGCATGGCTGTAAAAATGAGGGAAAAGAATGGCTTTGATGGCCCATCTTTATTATTACCAAGCAAATGGCTTCCCAGTTACCAAGCCCACATCACAGTCCAAATCTTGATTCCCGCACATTTAACAGTTTAAGAGAATATAATAATGTGTTGTTGTACTCAGACCACCAGTTCAAGGGACAAAAGGGAAGTAGGACTGTAATTTGGCAATCTGCTTCTTGTCCATAGCAGTAAAGCAGCAAGGCAGAAAGTAGATAGGATGAAAAACTAGCAAGTCCCTACAATAAAGGGAGGGATTGGGAACATTAAAGTTGATGGAAACCAAGACATGAAGCTAAAGATAGAGAGAAAAATATGATGGTAATCAGTACGTGATCCCTTTATAGGTGGTAAGACCTATGATATAGACATTGAAAATATATTCACAGAAATGATGACTGTATCATGACAAATTATTCTTGTGGTATGAACATGAGAATTTCATATTACAATGAAATAACCTTGCCATTGTGCAATGCCCATGTCATGTCCCCGTCCCAAACTCAAATTTTATAAATTTCTTAATTCGTAATTAACTTAATCAAACTTTTATCATTAGGACTCAAAATTTTAATTATTTTCTATAGACTTAAACTCAAACCGACACTGAGATGCGAACTTGTATCAAATACCATTAACTACCAAATAATATTTAATAATTAAATCGCAAGACTTAAAAGCCACACTCAAAAGTGACTCCGAACATTGATAACTAAATGACGTCAACCCATATATAAGGAAAATATCTCAACTAAAATCAGAGCATTAAAACTGAACTCCCAAAATTCTATTATCAAATTTAAACACAACCAACATACCATTATCATTGGCCAGAGGATGGACACAGGCACTAATCGTAATAGGGCAAAATATTAACGGCTAAACTGTAATATAGCACAATTTCAAAATAGATATTTAATTGTCCGGCACCCTAAAGTCTAATCCCGAGTAGTCTTTCTTCAAATCTCGATCTCCTGTAAGTTAGTTCGAATACTCTAATTTGAAAGGTGAAAGTGAGTCTAACGCTCGGTAAGGCATATATTTTTATATATGGATATATAATCACGAAACATGCTAGAGTTATGCCATGGTTAAAATCTGAAATGCCGATAATATTATTTTTTAGTAAGTCATAATAAAGCCAAATATTAATGATCATTTATACCAAAGCCTATACAATAACATAATTATACTAAAAATCCATATATTCATAACTAAATATACCAACTTGTATAAATACATAAAACATGCTAAAATTGTACCAACATACGAAAGGATTAAGAATAGGTGATGACCTTACCAACAAATGACAAATATTAAAATTCGAGCTATAATTGTTCCACATAGTCAAAGGCCAAGCATTACTATTTGCAACCCATAGGTGGGGGTCATTTATATATAATCACTATAGACAACGTCGAGCATCACTTTTCCGACTCGTGAATAATAGATTCGGCCTTCGATTTACAAATAATATATAAGAACATATCTAAATATATTCAGTCAATCCTCTACAGTGGTATATACTTAGTCAAACCGATAACTCTACTCAAATATGAATATTTCTTAATTTTTCTTATATCAAAGAAAAATATTTTCTTCATCAAAGCTTTTGTAGAGTTTCCTTTCATGTTTTTTCAAATGTGTGACGTTGCAGAAAAATTATAGATATGTAGAAACAATAAAGTAAAAATTGAGGACATGCCAAACTTAAATGTATACTTCATAAAATTACAGAAATTGTAATGAATATAAGATACAAGAAATTAGCATAGTTCAAGTAATTTTATTTGTTTCTTTTAAATATTAAACACTCATGAGTTATATGAGAATTTAAGACTTGCAAATGCATATATATAAAACTTGAAGACATATAGGAACATTTCTACAAAATTTAAAAATATGCAAGAACATTGTTGTAGAAATTCAACACTTAAACATAATTTGCATGGATTTAAGACTCGTATTTTATAAAAGTTTACAAAATGAGAGTGAGATTCCACACATACAAAGTCTACAACAGATTAAGTACAAAATTAGGACAAGCAAGAGTATTTGAAACAAGAAAGACTCAAAGAGACAAAAAATGAATAGCAACAAAGAAAGAAAAAGCTTGGATACACTTGTTATGATTTGATTTTAGCAAAAGACTCTTTCATTTCACCTTAGATCCCCCTTTTCTTTCTCTCTCTTGTTCTCTTCTTCTCTCTCCTCTCTCAAGACCCCAGCAAAAATGACCCAAAATCGGCTAAAGACGCCAATGATGTGTAGATCAGGTACCGAGACATAATCAGCACTATGCATAAATGCCCTTCAAGCGCACATCAGGCGCTACTTTTCTGTACCAAACACACACGTGCACCAATCGATCATACATCAAACGTAAATTTTCTGTCTAAAATGCGCATAAACATCCCAAAAGCGTCCATTAGGTGCACCCACTACTCAAAATACACAAGAGCATGGGGCAAGTGCAAGTCAAGCGCCATTCAGCCTAACTAATTTCTAACCAAACTTAAATTTTAACCCAAAACCTCAATTATCTTCGCTAATCCATCAGTTCAATTAAATTAATTGTCATTAAAATAATATTTTACCTTACAACTCATCCTTTATAACTAGAATAAGTAAAAATCGAAAATCCCAAAACTCCAAACCCTATATTGAATCAACTTTTTTTCCCTAAAAGAAAGTACAAGGGGGAAAAACTTAAATAGAATCATCTTGCGTGACATCTTAGCGCTTCATTTTACTATTTACGATACCTTAAATGTGTGGGACTGAAACATTAATTACGTACCAAAAAAAAAAAGTGGGACTGAAACAGAAATTTGCATCACGCCTACCAATATGAAATTCCATAAATCACAAATTCCTTTTCATCTTTCATATTCAGTCCGTAAATCACAGACTTGCACAAAACTTCTTCAGCAGTCAGCAAATCTCCATTTCGTTATTGTACGGATCGTCAACCAGTATTAGCTGACAGTAACCTCAGAAAATTAAACCTATCCTCTTTCATGCTTCCTTTCGTAGTAAAATTAGAATTATTAGACAATCAAATTGAAAGAGAGAAAACGCTTCAACCGATGTCGTCCGACTGCATAAAGTAACAATCACCTATATCCGCTACTTGTAAGCAATCACCAAAAGCAATACGTATCACCACAAATCGAAGACTTAGCAATATAAAGTATTCAACCAAGAGAAACAAGGATTCTTTTTCGACGTTAAAAGATTGCTATAAAAAAATCCTTGTTTTGAAAACTGTGATTAAATTCGAGTTGAAACGGATGAATAGGATGCTCACAAATCGTGAAGTAGTGATCCTCCGAGATGCTGTGAGGATTGAGCGGCTTCGCAG
>JAODPA010099184.1:0-21643 GCA_025585075.1 Nepenthes mirabilis
GCTGCTCTTCGAAGGTAGAAGATGGGAGAAATCGGGGTTGGTGACGGTGGCGTGTGGCCTAGTCGGCGCATTGAGGGTCATCGACGGCGGCTAGAGGAGATCGGTGGCAGTTCTCTGTGGTTGGTGAGAAGCCATCAAAATGACCGACGGTGTTGTCGGCAACGACCGCAACGGTAGGGTGAGGAGAAGCAGCAGCGGTCGATGGCGGCTAGTAGTGGCCGGGTCGACGGCGGTGGGTTGAAGCCGTGCACAGGAGCTGTGTGGTGAGAGAGGAAACTCGTGCTACGCAAGTTGAATAGAATGAAGGGCAAATTTGGGTTAATAAAAATATTGTGTGGGAATTCTTTTTCCTATTTAACTAGGAATAAAAAATACATTGTATTATCAAGGAATAGTTATTCCTTATAATCAAGGAATAACTATTCCTTCGAGAATTACTATTTCTAGATAAAGTGCAACCAAACGGTAAAATTCTTATTCTACCAAGAATAATGAGGGAATAGAATTTCTATTCCCTCCAATCAAACGTAGGGTTAGAGAGTAATTCCTCTCTTCAGACGAAAGAATTTCAAAGATAATGGCATGATAAATATTATATTGATCGTAAATATCCAATACATCATCTATGGATAGACAAGAAGCGATGCCAATAATGTTCTTTAAGGTACTTCGGGAAGTTATGAGGGATTAAAAGTTGGTCGATCAAAGAAATCAAAAAGTTGGTGTTTTGATACAAAATGGAAAAGAATACACAGTTAGGGTTTAAAGAGAATAGTGAAAAATATTAGAATTTGAAAGGCCAATCGAAATTGGAAACGATTCATTTCGAATAGCAATACTGGCACAAATACCGCATTGCTCAATTGATGACATCTCGCTTCATTTTTTAAACCAAAACACTACATATAAAAATGATTAAAAAATGGAGCAATTAATGAACCATCAATCATAGCATTAGTTGTTTAGTTAATAAGTGATTTTCATTTCAGAAATAATACTAGTCATGACGTCGCTAAAAAGTTATTGGAATTACACTCCGGAAGTTTAGCTCAGCTTAATTAACAAATTCTGGTTGACCTTGATAATTTAAAATTCTAATTATTTAATTAAGAGTTCCAATTTATTAAAAAAGGCAAACTCTCAGAAAATCAAGTTGCTAAGAGTTCGTATTGTTAAAAGACAAAGCTTTCTTTTAACCAAATAGTTAAATTTCTACCAAGTTAGAATCAGAAGAATGTTGAGATATTGAAAATCAATAATTGAAGAAAAATTTCTATTTGGATATTTTATTAATCTAAATTTTTGACGATTCATAATTTCATGTGAATAAATACAAGTCTAAAATTTGAAAGAAACAAATAAAGAACTATGATCTAATTTCAAAAAAAAATTCTTCTTTTATTTATAAATACATTCATATACAAGATACTTTCTTACAAAGCAAACTTTAAAAATCATTTGACCCCAATTAAAAAAGGAGAATGGGATGAACCAACAACCATAAGAAGAATAAGAGTGCACATGTAAGGGGCCCAGATCCTAAAATATAGAAAATTTTTGACATTGAATCTATATGATCAAGGAGTTGAGAAAAATCAAGGGCTATCTGGTCAACACCAGTTGACCGAAAGATGAGTTGAGAATTGTAATCCAGTCAACACTGGTTGACTGAAAAGCATGAGGAAAAGGAAGTAATCCGGTCAACATCTGTTGTCTGAAAAGTGTAAAAGAAAGTCTTATCCGGTCAACTGGCATTGACCGGAAGTAAGGGAAATAGGAAAGTAATCCGGTTAACACCCATTGACCGGAATTGTTAGAAGTAAGTAAAATCCGGTCAACGCCAGTTGACCGGAATGTGTTTGAAGAAACGGTCAAATCCGGTCAAGGTTAGTTGACCGAAAATGCAAAAGAGAAACCCAAACCGGTCAAGGCTAGTTGACCAAAAATAATAAAGAAACCCTTACGAAAAGTAAAGTTAGAAATAATCATACTTGGGTAGGTACCTCATCCCAACCAATCCTGAGTGGTTAACTTGCCCTACCTACTACCGTCAGACCCAAAGTTCTATAAATAGGAAGCGAGAGCTTAAGGAAAGGGGTTAGGAAGATGCTCTCGATAGAATTGTCTAGTGAAGGAAAAACCAGAATTTTAAGACAAAGTAAAGGAATTCAGGCAAGTGTACTCACCCTTTTAAATATCATATTTGTAATGCAAGTATATGCATGTTTGCGACGCAAGTATGTCTGATTTTTTATGAACTCATGTTACGGTATGTATAATTTTTGTTCTAATCGTTTGATTTAAGGGAGAATCTTTGTTAACCACATGTTTAAAAGAAGCCCTGTTATTCATGATGTTTAGTTTCTTTATGCACGAAGTATAGTTATTTGTCGATCTGCATGAACTTCGATAATTGCATGTTTAAGAAAAAGACTTCCGGCTTTTGAGGAAAGGAACTCCGATTTTAAGAAAAAAGACATCCGACTTGTGATTATAGACCTCCGACCTTTGAGAAAAGACCTTCGGCTTCTGATATATGATCTTTAGCTTTTGATAAAAAGGACTCCGGCTTTTGATAAAAAGAACTCCGGCTTTTAACAAAAAGAATTTCGGCTTTTGTTAAAAAGACCTCCGGCTTTTGTTAAGAATATCTTCAGTTTTAAGACGTAAAAGGAAAGGTTTTACGGATTTCAATTGTTTGAAGTTAAGAGCAAAGGCTATGAGAATAAGAAAAAATGTATGTAATTCGGACAGCAAGTGGAACTCTATGACTTCCAACTTTTGAACTATGATGGATGGCCATTAAAAGATATAAACTAAGAACCGAGTTTTTATTAAACTTGCTGTTAAAGATGGATGAAGTATATTGGAGTGACACTTGAGGATTGCCTCCTGAGCCACGGGGGGAGACTTTTGGTGGCATAAGGCTTTCGGACTATGGCCCCGTATGCCGGGTTAAATGCATTACCTCCAGCCTCGGGGAGCATAATGAGAGGATACGACTCTAGGTTATGGGTAGCACACAACGCTTCCTCGATGTTGTCCCCTCCCGTTTGGTCCCTAAAGATGATAAGTATTTCGTTTGGCTTTCTACGAATTTTCTAAAGAAAAGATAACAAGAAGAAGATTAAGGATTTTTGAACTTAAGAAGAACTGATATGATAACTTTTTGCATGCTAAGTTTATGTTATGGACCCCTACTCTGATTCGATTATATGTATGTTAATATTTTTTACATGTGGGTACCTTACTGGGCTTTATAGTTCACCCTTGTCATTTTTCAGATGATGAGAAGCTTATGGAGGACAAAATCGAGTAAAGTTGTATGAAGTAACTAGATGGCTGCTGGCCGGAGCTGATTAGTGGAGATTTGATGTACCTTTCTTTTGACGTTTTGGGAAGAAATTGTAAAGCGGTTCCGCTGTAAAGAAATTTATGGATATTAGCATGTTTCCGTAATTATTATATGGAAGAATGAAATTGATATTTTTAGTAGCATCTCATGTCATGTCAAGGTATTTGTAGCCGACCAACCTGAGTGTTGGCCGGCCAGGTGTGAAACTTAACTCTGTGATGGCCAACTCAAAGAGTTCGGCTTTAAGCAATCCTGTATTCGAAATAAATACTATATATATATATAAAAGAAAAGAAAATTTATGTCCACCAAATTAATATTTATGCTAAAAATGACGTAAGGGCTTAGCTTGACGGCGACCATATGTGGTGGAATATGGCCAGTCCGTCACAGCACAGGAGGTTCACACTCCTTTCAAATTCAACATCTGGTCCATCAATTTTGGCTAATGAATATTAAGCCAACAAGAATGTTATAGTATAAAAGTTAAGAGATATCAACCTAGGTGATCCCCTCCAACAAATCATGAAACTTGGAGCCTTCACAACGGATGGGGAAGGACATTAGGAATAACTATTTGGAAAGAAAATCAATTTAGTTTAGAAACGTTATTGATGGGTACGCCCATAGTGGGCTGACCCAAAAGGGAGGAACGACCCAAATCCATGAAGGTCCATATATGTGTTTAGACGGTCAATGTGTACCATTGACTGGATGAAAGGCAAAAGAAACTTACATAAGGATGGGCAACTGGCACAAAGAGACAGTCAACGTTTCTGTTGACCGAAAGCGCCACAGAAGGCCAGCTCTAGAGCAGGCCTCACATGTGCCAAGTTGAATTTGACCCACACTTCCGTCTACGACCAACAACGGTCTTCTCTCCTGATTTTACGTTCTCCTAAAAGGCAATCTCCACTATAACGGTCACCAACAGATTCAGCGCACATCCAATGAGAAAAGCACTAGATTCTCTCCCTTGTCTACAGAAAATCCTAGCAGTTGCAAAATGCAGAAGGAAAGCAATCCATCTAAGAAGCTGTTACAGCCATTGAAGCCCCACACCAAGAAAGAAAGTCAACCAAGCAAAGCGTAGGAATTAAGCATCCCTGCCTAAGGAAAGATGCCTAGCATCTTAGTTATAAAAGCCCATAGAGTCCTCACTCCAGGGCACGTTCTCCCTTCAGCTAAGAATAGCTCTCAAAAGCCCACGCTCTCTTTTTCTGCAAAGAATCCCTAATAAGCTCATACAACGTCCTCACAAGCTCTCACGCTTATAGGTTGTCAACTCTCTCCCTCTCTCTTCTGTCACTACGTTCCTTGAGAACACAGTGTCAGAAACCAACGCTCCTCTCGAGTCACAAAAGCCTCTCCCAATGAGAGCAAAGCCCCCGCCACAAACGCTCTTTACCTTTCTCGTTATTTATCGTTTTACCCCAACCTTCTTATTATTTGAAGGTTGTTTATTAACTTGAGTATTGGAGTATTTTCGGTGGGATAATATTCCGCCGACACCTGACCTCTTATTTGTTGTAGTAGTGTGCAAGATCCAAACACGGTGAACGGAGTCGGATTCAATGATCGATTTGACCCGAACCTATTCAAAGTTTGGTTCCAAGACACATCATTGGCGCCATCTGTGGGAATTTCTTACGAAAAGCGAACCACTTTGCTTAAATATCTTCCTCAGCTGCACCATCTAAACCCACATCATCAACTAAAATGGTGAACACGAGGGCACAAGCTAGCAAGCCCGCAAGAGACGTGACCTCGCTCGACCAGGACCATACTGCTGGTGCCATGGTCAATGGAACGGTCAATGGGGTTCCCAGATCTTTCTTTCAAAATCTGATGGAGCACATGCAGAATAAGAACAAAATACTCTAGATGTTCTACTCCCTTTAGGAGCACATACAACAGGGGGCTCTGCCAGCAGCAACCCTTGCACCGGCCTCCGGGAGAGGAGGCTAGAGAAAGAAGAAACCGGCCAGAAAATCCAGAAGGCCGACCAACATTCAGACACCAGAATCCTCATAGGCCCAAAGCCGACTAAGGCCTGAGGAATGTTCAAGCGGCATGACTTCGGAGGAAAGTCGAGAATGAAGGAACCCCTAATATTCTCGGGCAAAATCTAGGCTCCCGGCCTAAAAGGGAGCCTTTCGGGCCATCAGATCCACTGGTGGTAGTAGTCAGCCGGCTACTAGCCATACTAGAGAAAGGACGGAGTTGAGGATATATCTTAACTCCAAAAGATAAGCCAACGTAGCTCGAACAGATCCAAGACGGGAGAAGATCTAGAACTATGTTCTTAAAGACAATGAACACGCGATGGATCTTGACAGATCTCCTTTCGTAGCGGAGATCTTGAACCATCCAATACCAACAAAATTCAAAATGCCAACCCTTGATTCATACAATGGGAGCACTGATCCTATGGATCACCTCAATTACTTTCTCACCCATTTGAGTCTGCAAGGGTTGGAGGACGTAGCTATATGTCGCCGTTTCCCGCTTACCTTGAAGGAGGACGCTCGTATTTGGTTTCATCACCTCCCCTCAGATTCGATCCGAAATTTTCGGGAGCTGACTGATCTCTTCTTGGCGCAATACGCCTCCAGCTGCCGAGAAGAGAAGCAACCTTGGTATCTATCTCCCATCAAGCAGAAACACGGGAAGAATCAGCGAAGATTTTTGGATCGCTTCGTGGCAGAAGCCAGGTGGATCCCTAGGCTCACGGAGGAGATGAAGCTTTACAGCTTTATCTCTGCGTTGACGTACGGAAACTTCTTTTGTCATCTGGCGCACAAGAATTCGCAAACCTTTTAGGAAGTAGAGGAATCACCAGGGCCTATACAATAGCAGAGGAGGCCAATGAGGCTAAGCATTCCGAGTGGACCGAATAGCCTCGCTCTTTCCCAACATAAGGAAAGAGGAAGTATAACGGTGGCAACCACTCCCGTAGAAAGCACCACAGGACCAGACCACTAGAACGTAAGGATTATGGACCGATTAATCTAACGCCCTTGACTGACACACGCTTGAACGTCTGCATATAGATCCATGCAAAAAAGTTTCTTAAATGGTCGAAGCCACTTAAGAAAGTGGAAGGAGGGAATCTAGCCAAGTACTACAATTTTGATCGATCTCTCGAACACTCCACGGAAGATTACAAGACACTCTAGTGGGAGATAGAGGACCTAATCTGTAGGGGTCACTTCACTAGGTTTGTCAAAAACCCTGGCCAGTGCTTCGACACAACAGGTGGCGAGGGACCAGAGCCTTCACCTCCACGGAATCGGGTCACAGTAGGAGTGGTCAACATGATCACGACTCGGCTGGCCAAAACTCCAGCTGACCACAGGGAACAACAGGCTGGGAGGAAGAAGCTGCGTATTGAAGATAATGTCATTAGCTTTAGTGATAATGACCTAGAACATGTAATTTCTCCCCATGCAGATCCTCTTGTTGTATCCGCGCTTGTTTCGGATGGTAGTATCGACTACTAACTGAAACGAGTATTTATTGATAATGAAAGTTTGCATGATTTGCTTTACTTCAATGGATTTTTTAAAATTGGTTTAAAAAAGAGTCAATTGAAACCTGCCAAAGGCCAGCTATACAGCCTTGACAATGAGTCAGTGCCTATCTAATGGACGATCCAGTTAGAAATCACCCTGGGCACATGCCCGAGAATGGCGAGTTGAACACTCACCTTCTTAGTAGTTGACTTACCCTCCGTCTATAATGCTATACTAGGCCTTCTGTGCCTAACAGCATTCGGAGTCGTCACTTCGATACCGCATCTCAAGATAAAATTTCCAACGGCATGCAGTGTGAGTGAAGTGTCGGGTGACCAAGTCATTGGGCAGACGTGTTACATGTCCCAAATCACCCCAAGTGGCAGTACCAAATCAGCAGAACTCGACCATCGAGACGAAATAACTCTACAGCAAGCGCAACCCAGAGAGACAACTGATCTAATCTCACAGATTCTGAAAGATTCGGAAAGGTGCGTACAGATCGACAGCTCATTCACCAGGACACTATGTGATGAGCTGATCGCATTCTTGCGGCGGAACGCCGACATCTTCGCATGGACTCCCACTGACATGCCTAGGATTCCGACCAGAGTAATGGTCCACAAGTTGGACCTCGATCCCAACTATAAACCCATTAGGCAGAAGCGGAGAAATCACTCCGTGGAGAAGTTGATTACCATCTGAGATGAGGTAAAGAAGCTGCTGAACGCCTGCTTCATCAGGGAAGTCCATTAGCCAGATTGGCTTTCCAATGTCATCCTGGTAAAGAAAAGTAACAAAAAATGGTAAATGTGCGTCGACTTTACCGACGTCAATAAGGCCTGCCCAAAAGACAGCTTCCCTTTACCCAGTATCGACCTATTGGTAGACTCCACATCCGGACATGAGCTGTTGAGCTTCATAGACGTGTACTCGGGTTATAACCAGATTCGGATGAGTATGGAGGACGAGGAGCACACCTCGTTTATGATGGATCAAGGCACCTATTACTACAAGGTCATGCCTTTCGATCTAAAGAACACGGGGGCCACTTACCAACGGCTTGTGAATAAGATGTTTGAAAAGAAGATCGGCTACAGTATGAAGGTGTACGTTGACGACATGCTCTTCAAGAGCAGGACCACCAATGACCATATTCATAATCTGGCTGAATCCTTTGAGGTGCTCTGCGCACATCAAATGAAGCTGAATTCGGTTAAGTGCGTCTTCGGAGTATCATCAGGGAAATTCTTAGATTTTATCGTCTCCCAATGAGGGATCGAAGTGAACCTTGAGAAGATCAAGACCCTCCCAGACATGACTCCGCCATGGAGCGTTAATGACGTCTAATGGCTAACCGGACGATTGGCAGCCTTATCCCATTTTTTAGCTAAGTCGGGGGATAAGTATTAGCCTTTCTTTAAGGCGCTAAGGGGAACAAAAGAAAATGGATTCCGGTGGATAGTAAAGTACCAGACAGCCTTCAACGAGCTGAAGCGATATCTGGCTAGCCCGCCGTTGCTAACGTCACTTAAGAATAGAGAGGAGCTATACCTCTACCTAGCGGTGTCAGAGGTGGCCCTCAACTTTATCCTTGTACGTTAGGACACCGACACCCAGTGGCAGATCAACTACGTGAGCAAAATGTTAACCTGCTTAGAGGCGCTACCGACGCGCAGAAAAGTTAGCATTGGTACTCGTCTTCTCCACCCGAAAGTTGAGACCTTACTTTCAAGCTTATCGTGTGATTGTTCTCACCGACCAGCATCTGAAAAAAAATTCTCTAGAAACCCAACATTTCTAGACAGCTGGTAAAGTGCGCTATCGAATTGGAAAGGTTTGACTTTGAATTCCGACCCAGACCCGCAATTAAAGGGTAGGCTCTGGCCGACTTCATCATCGAGACCGCGACACTAATTCTCGAGGAACAGCCCACTAAGGACGTGGAACAGTACGAAGAGGGGCCGGAATGGGTCCTAAGCATGGACGAATCGTCAACGGACTTAGGCAGTGGAGCCGGAGTAATCTTAAAAATTCCGAACGGGTTTGAAGTGAAGTACTCGCTCAGACTCGACTTCCCGACAACCAACAATGTTGCCGAATACGAAACCTTGTTGGCTGGGTTAAGGCTAGCAAAAGAGTGCTCAACTAAACGGTTGACCGTCTACAACGACTCCGAGCTAGTTGTCAACAAGGTTAACGGGAGTTTCAAGGCGTACAACCCTCACCTAACTAAATACTTGGCCAAGGTGAAGGAGATCAGTCGGAGATTTGGCAATGTGACCCTTGATCATGTTCCCAGAACTGAGAATTGGAAGGCCGACTAATTTGCTAGGTCGGCAACAGCTGAGAACTCGGAGCAGTACTCAAGGGACATGTGGGAGATCCTTAGCGCTCCCAGCACAGAGGAACAAGAAACAATATAGATCACCGAAGCAGAAAATTGGATGATACCATACCAAAGATACATGGCCAACGGAACACTCCCAGAAGACACAAATGAAGCCAGGCGGATCAAGAAGACAGCTAGTTGGTACACTGCGGTCGAAGGGTGGCTATATCGTCGTGGTTACTCGACTTCGTACCTCCGGTGCCTCACTCCAGAGGAGGCCGATTACACCCTAGGTGAAATTCATCTCGGAATTTGCGGATCACGTATTGGCGGTAAGAACTTGACATTCGAAATCATGCGCCGGGGTTATTACTGGCCGACGATGAAGAAAGATGCGCTTGAGTTCATAAAGAAGTGTGAAAATTGCCAGATTCACGCCAATCTTCCCCGCCAGCCGCCCACTAAGCTGAAATCCCTCCAAGCTCCATAGCCTTTCACGCAGCGGGGACTTGACATTCTGGGCCTGTTTCCCATTGCGGCAGGGCAAAAGAATTTTATTATTGCAGGTATCAACTACTTCACCAAGTGGGTTGAAACCATCTCGCTGGCCAAGATCACGGAGCACAACGCTCTTGAGTTCATCCGACAAAACATAGTCAGCAGATTTGGTATTCCCGAGGTCATCATCACTAACAACGAAACCCAATTCTCCGAAAAGCTTTTCACCAAGTATTGCACCAATTTTGGGCATTAGATTAGTCTACACTTCGGTGACGTACCCGCAAGCGAATGGACAGGTAGAGGTCACAAACCGCATGCTACTCCACAGTCTCAAGACCAAGCTGGAAGACGCCGAGGGTTCCTGGGTGGACAAGCTGCCCTCCATTCTTTGGTCTTATTGGACGACTCCAAAGGAGCCAACTCGCGAGATGCCCTTCGGTCTCTGTTACAGGATTGAAGTGATAATTCTGAATGAGATCGGGCTTCCTAGTCTTAGGGTCAAATCCTTCGACCCACAAGGCACTCCCAGAAAATCCGGGAGCACCTAGACTTGTTAGAAGAAGCCCATAACGCCGCCTGAATACGAACCACAGCCTACCAACAAAGGATCGCACGCAATTATAACAAGAAGGTAAAAGCACGACAATTCAACGTTGGGGACTTAGTCTTTCGGAGTATCAAGGCCACAGGCAAAGACACCAACCGGAATAAACTTTTACCAAATTGGGAAGGGTCTTTCTTAGTCTCTGCCATCCTGCGAAACGGAGTATAAAAACTCCGGACCCAAGAAGGCAAGTTGGTTCCACGGACGTGGAACGCGATCCACCTCAAGCGATACTTTTAGTAAGGGTCCAGGTAGGTCACTCATGTGAATGCTTGTAAACGTATGTACATTTTTCAATCAATAAAATAAGCATAATTTCTTTTATACTATGCTGTGTTTTCTTTTTTGCTTCATATACATGGGTGTGTGTTTGTGTGCTTGCTTTATATGTTTGCAGGACTACGTAAACAACCTAGACTATCCCTACGTCGGGCGGGTTTTTACCTGTTCTTTACGAAACTCCAGTCATCCAAGCGGCCCGCAAAGCGGTCTAAATCAAATCCTAGTCATCCAGGCAGCTAATAAGTGGTTGTATCAGGACCTCGGTCATCTGGGCGGCCAATAGGTGGTCGAATCTAAACCCTGGTCATCCAAGCGGCTCGTGAGCTGTCGTATCTAAATCTTGGTCATCCAAATGGCCCATTCGTGGTCAAAATCTTAGGGGGTTCAAGTGGCACATGCGGTGACCTCCTTTGCAAGAAGATAACGTTATCAGTCTACGATGGTCGGCAAGAGCAAAGCACTACTCCCAAAAGTTGGCCGCCTAAGTCTGCACTCGGGCAGTGCCACCAAGTCTCTACTCAAGCACGAGTATCGAGCAGGCTCAACACGACATCCAGGTCAATCTTGATGTCTTCACAAGGGCTCAAGTCCTTAAGAGAGCACCAACGGCGTCTTAAGTAAGGTGGACAGCCAGCTTGCGTATACAAAGTTTGCCAGACAACTCAGTAATAAGGGATTAAGAATAACAACAAAGGCAAAAGACACATAATATCACTAAAATAGTTGTTTCATTTATTATATTCTCTCATAATTACATCAATTACAAAAACAGGGAACACATAAGCAATGAAGGTGTGGAGCTCCCAGAAGGCGGTGGTGGCAGCCCTCGACCACTCCGGGGCTCCCCCACAAGGCTCTCACGACGCTGGACAGACCGATTAACTAGGTCAAGATACTCAATCAAAAAATTGGGGTCCACCAGCCGGGCAATGCGCCGGCTAATGCTGACCCCCTCCCATAACCGTGCCAACAGTATGTTCAAGACCTCATGGGGACGAATACGAGTGGCCAACTCATTCTCCAAAGTAGATATTTGCCCCGTGAGCTGGTCAATGCGCCGCGTAGTTCGGTTGACCTCTTCTTTGAGACGGTCGTTCTCCTCTTTAAGTTTATCATTCTCCTCCACCAGACCCGCAACCACAGCCTCTTTTAGACTAGTATTCTCCTCTTTCAGTCAGGCGTTCTCCGCCTCTAGGTTGGCCAGCACGGACCTTAGGGCAATCGTGTCCTCCCAGTGCTCCGCCCTCAGCACCTCCAGCTCCTCGTCGAGCAAGGCAATCACCTTATCTCTATTGAAAATCGCCAGGTCTCGCTAGCCAAGCACCTTAACAATTGTGTCTGAAACCTTTTTCGTTTGAGAAAATACTAAGTGTCAGCAATGGTAAAACTGAAGGAAAAAATAAGTCGTGAAAGTTTACCTGCCAAATCCTGCGCACCGACAGTTCTGGCCTGGCATGAGACCTTGGCTCTAGCTATGGAGGACTAGAAGTGGAACCTTCCTGAGCAGGCCTAGCAGTGGCCTCCGCCGCCGACTCCTCTGGCACATCTGCCATAAGATCCTCCGTCCCCACCCGCTCTCAAGCGGTGGGCTCCTCCGGCCTTTCCAAGGCCAAGGCAGGTTCTCTGGCAGTGGCCTCCTCCGTAACCTCCGCAGTAACACTAACCACCAATTGTGGCTCTCCAGGAGTTGGCGCCCCTGGTGCCTCTTGAAGCTCCTCAGAAACGGGCTCATTGGATAGTGTAATAACCGGCACAACATGAGGCTTAGAAGGTGCCTCCTTGGGTTCTCCAGCTGGTGTCTCCTCCGGCAGATCAGTAGCCCACTCCACCATGGGCTTCGTAGAGGGCTCCAATCGCATCAAGTGATCTAGCTGCGGGAGGGCCAGAATGACGCAG
This sequence comes from Nepenthes mirabilis, assembly GCA_025585075.1. Taxonomy (NCBI): domain Eukaryota; kingdom Viridiplantae; phylum Streptophyta; class Magnoliopsida; order Caryophyllales; family Nepenthaceae; genus Nepenthes; species Nepenthes mirabilis. Next base: position 12,486 of record JAODPA010099184.1, read on the forward strand.
CTAGTGGCGGAGTGCAGTCTGGCCCTATAAACCTCAATGGCGGACTTTTCACCACCTACGCCGGAGCTCTCTCCTACTCCGGTAAGTTGACCGACCACAACGTTCCCTAGATCGGTGGAGGAGGATGAAGAAGGCCTTATTCTTGCCACCGTCATCGTCCTCTTTACCACAAGATTTGAGGGAGACTCCTCGCTGGATGGCTCCCTGATTACAAGAGCCCCAACTTTCCTCTTCTTAGAAGGCTTCACCATTTTCTGCTCAGAAGACGAAGGCCCCCATTTGGCCTTCTTGGCCTCATCACAAGAGACCAAGTGGTTTCTCTGAAACTCTACAATGTGGTCCTCCACCAGCTTGAATAGCCACTCCAGGGACTCCGTCTCGTCCTCAGGAGGAGTCCCAGTGTAAGCCTTGGGCACCTTGCCCCATTCCCTAGCCAATGGCCAGGACTCATCCACGTGGACAAAAAAGAACCGATTTTTTCAGTTCTTTAAGGAGTCATATATAGCAGTACTAACCTAGAGACTGCCGCATGAAGCCAAGGAGATTCTCTCTACTCTCTAACTTAAAAAGCACCCTCACCATCGCCATCGTCAGCTGCTTCATATGTTGATGGAGAAATATGCAGAAGATACACAGATACCACACAGCGTTCGCATGGTACTATGAGATGGGGACTTAAAGGGCCGTGAAGATCTCCAGTAACTCATCAGGGACTGGAACACGAAGGCCACTTCTCAAATGGGCCTCGTAGATGGTAATGAAGCCCTCCGGTGGCATGCATGCCCTGTCTTCCTTGACAGGGACTCAGAAGACTATCTCCTTTGGAATGTTAGACTCCACGAGCAACTCCCTCACATCTATTTCCCTAAGAACAAAAGCGATTTCAAGAACAGAAGCCATGGTAATGGAAGAAGGAGGAAAGCGCAACAGTTAGAAAAATCTTCACTCAAGAAAGATAAAGGAAAGCGTGGAAAATTTGAAAGTGAAGCGGACGGACAACTTAAAGGGTAGTGTGAACGCCGGTCAGATTAACTGTCTCGTAAACGTGCGCCATCATTATTGCCACGTGGTGTTTCCTGAACTGGCGCAGTTGAATTGAATCCCCTGGCGCATTAATTATCAGGATCTTCAATTCACCGCGTACAAATAGGTGACCACCTTTTCGTCTGATAAAACGGCTAATGAAGGCGTGTTGCTCCAACTCCCGTAAGTTCTCCAGATTTTGGCCTGGACAGTCAACGAAGCAGGTCAATGTTTCCTTCAACAGTCCTCCAGATTTTTTCATGGACAGTCAACGAATCCGATCAACATCTCCTTTAGCGGTTCTCTGAATTTTGGCCCAAACGGTTAACGAATCTGGTCAACTCATTTTACAAGAGTTCACCAGACTTTGTCTCAGACGGTCAATGGTTCTGGTCAATACTTCCTTCTCCAGAACAGTGGATCTTGGAGGATATCAAGTCACGTGACCCACTATGAATATGCTGGAGGTAAGAATTCAGACCGCCAGCATGGAGAACCAGTGATAGCTATGCCCATAGCGGGCTAGCCTAAGAGGGAGGAACGACCTAAATCCACGAAGGCCCATATATGTGCCTAGACAGTCAACGTGTACCGTTGACTAGATGAAAGGTAAAGGAGACTGGCATAAGGATGGGCAACTGGCTCACAGAGACGGTCAACGTTTCTATTAACCGGAAGTGCCATAGGAGGCCGGCTCTAGAGCAGGCCTCACATGGGCCAAGCCTAGTTTGACCCACACTTCTGTCCATGACCAACAACGGTCTTCTCTCCTGATTTTGCACTCTCCTAAAAGGCAATCTCCACTATAATGGTTACCAATAGATTTAGCGCACATCCCACGAGGAAAGCGTCAAATTCTCTCTCCTATCTGCAACAAACCCTAACAGTTGCAAAATGCAGAAGGAAAGCAATCCATCTAAGGAGCCGTTACCGCCATTGAAGCCCCACGCCAAGAAAGGAAGCCAGCCCAGTAAAGCACAGGAATCAAGCATCCCTGCCTAAGGAAGGATACCCAGCATCTTAGCTATGAAAGCCCATTGAGTCCTCACTCTAGGGCACATTCTCCCTTCGGCTAAGAATCGCTCTCAAAAGCCACGCTCTCTTTTTCTGCGAAGAATCCCTAATAAGCTCACATAGTGCCCTCACAAGCTCTCATGCTTACAGAACGCTAATACTCTCCTCTCTTGTCTGTCACTACGTTCCTTGAAAATACGGTGTCAGAAACCAACGCTCCTCTCGAGTCACAGAAAGCCTCTTGTAACGAGAGCAGAGCCCCCGCCACAAACGCTCTTTACCTTTCTTGTTATTTATCGTTTTACCCCAATCTTCTTATTATTCGAAGGCTGTTTGCTGATTTGAGTATCAGAGTATTTTCGGTGAGATAATATCCCGCCGACACCTGACCTCTTATTTGTTATAATGGTGTGCAAGATCCAAATTTGGTGAATGGAGTCGGATTCAACAATCGACTTAACCTGAACCTATTCGAAGTTAGATTCCAGGATGCATCAATTATATAAAAAAGAAAAATTATGATAGTTTCTAATATAGAAAGGGAAAAACTAAGACATACATCATAAATGCCTCTTACAAAATGTGAAAGAGTTAAGGAGAGCTTTCTCTTCAATTCAAACAGTGTAAGGGACTTTACCAAATATTGATACTTGGAATTTGGTTGAAGATCGAATAAGAATAGTTCTTTTCATAGTAAAAAAAAGAGTTATAAATTGAGGTATTTTAAAGTAAAGAAAAGCAATCAAATAGTTAAAAAATTTTGGTCAATAAATCAAAGAATTAGGCTTTGATTGGAAAACTTAATCAACAATCAATGCACATGCACATTAATTAAAATTCGATTAGGAGGGAGCATTAGGACGACATTCAAAGCAAACCACTCATATTTCCATTTTAATATACTTAACACTTGAATTCAACCTTCGAATATAAAAGGTAATATTGCGTGCAATATAAGATAATATGACTTGCTAATATATGGAAGCCACAAGCCATAAGCCTATGGGGAGAAATGAATTAACCGAGCTACTAGGTCCTAATTAGAAAAGAATCTGACCGAGTGACCAAACTGTTAAATTGTCGAATGACCAAACTGTTGGTAATAAAAAAGACTAAGGTATCAAATAGCCAATCGGTTGATAAATTTGGATGGTCAATTGTTATAAAGGGTTATATAAATCAAAAGATTAATGCTTTGGTCAAATAAATAGTTAATATGCCCAACAGATATTATTTTATAATCAATTTAACTTCTCAAGTTATGTGTAATCATACCTCTTCAAAAACTGTATATTGATTGGAAATAAGACTACATATATGCATATTTTTCTTGAACAAAAAGGAGAGAAATTACCTAGAAAAATAAGTATAGAACTCTACCCTTCTAAACATTTACAAATCCCAAAAATTACTAGGCCAAACCCTTCAATTCTCATTCTCTTTCATTCTCAATCTTTTATTATCTTTTTATTTTAAAGAAAATTTTTGAATTGAATGTTGGAGGATATTTTAAGAAGTAAATTCCGTATTCTTTAATCTCTTGATAAATGTTATAATATGTAATATTTAAATTCAAATATTCAAAAATTTAAACTAATTCCATAAATACTATACTCTCATCATCTCATTGGCTTACCAATGAGCCAATTTAATCCATCTAATACATCATCCGAATTGGTAATAAATAGGCGAACCTCATCAGCCAATCTACAAATATCCGAACTGCATCCATATTGCTCACAGTCCTCGACAACCCTGATACCAAAATCTATGGAGGCTTCTATTCATGATTTATAATCTTGATATTCAGATTACAACTCTTTTTCTAAAAGCAAAGCATCTCACTTGCTTGAATATTAAGATTCGCTGGCCATTCACTACCCAAAACTTCGGCAACTCCCTCAAACACAAAGTGTCCATCAACTATAGCTCATCACCCCAATTCATTTCTTCCAAAATCACAAACTGCACTTGGAGACACAGCAATGCCATTCTAGATCTTTTTGGGAGCAATCACATAGAGCAACTCTTTATTCTATCCGACATCTCCTCTAAAGTATCAAAGACATATCAAATCGGAAGACTTTTGACCCAAAACATTGGCAATAATATTTGCCTTCTTAGCTGATGATAAATCTCATCAGCATAATCCTTTAACAACCTCACCAACCTATACTACCACTTGGATCAACTTTTCCCGACTGACACTAATAGGCAACAACCCAAACACATTGCATTAAAACACAACCCTAAATCTTCGTTGGAAGTATCACTACCTACTACAAATTTACTTGATCCATCAGGGATCGACCAAATTGACATTGCTGACAATCCGCCATTCATTTCTTGAAGGCTCTCTTTACAATTATCATTCTAACAAATACCGATCGCTTTTAAGCCAAATGTCCCATGGACATCATAATTCTCAAGGAATCCTCAACAAATCGCTAATCAGATTCAATCAGACCCAGGAAACTGTGCACCTTCACGACAAATGACGACCTATTCTTATTGGCCACCTCTTCAATCTTCTGTAGATCCACAAATATGCCATCAAAGAAATAACACGCCTAGAACAATACTTCCTTCAACCAAACTCGCATCTCCTCAAATGGGTAAATAATTGACTACCTTTCATAATCTATGACGCAGCCCTCAAACGGACTTCATGCCCCTCACAATTCTTCAAACAAATCAAAATACTATCAATGAAGCCATCACAAAATAGACCCGAATACGGCTGAAAGATTCAATTCATAAGATCTATAAAAGACACCAACGAAATCGCTAACCCAAAAGGCATACTGAAGCTCATAACGGCCGAACCTTTATCCTGAAAGCTATCTCCAGCACAATCTCCTGATCATCCTGGATTAACATTACTCCAAAAGCAGATTAATTTTAGAAAACATCAAGCCCTTACCATTTATCAAACAAATCACCTATTGATTCTCATTACTCACTTATCTAACAATTCATTTCCAAAACGAATTGACTTTTCAATAATCCAAGGATAACCTCATCGATTCATCTTATTTATCCGAAAGGCACCAAAGCATCCCATAGCAAAACACTTGACTGATGCCTCATCAATTCTATGTGAGATCTCTAAAATCGGTGCCGATTCTAACACAACCTCAATATCAACCTCAATTACCGATCAGAAGATAATTCAGACAAATCCTCTCCTCTAAGAAGTAACCTTGAATTACCATACAGCCGAAAAATCCTTTATGACTACAGAACGACTCCCAAATGTGACCACATAGGCCAATAAAACTTGGCATATATTCTCATCAAATAACTTGTAAGGAAAACGATATCATTTTCATCGTCTTTCGATCGACTCTTCTTCATATTCAAAATTTACAATCTATATTACAAATTAGAATATTTTTACCGAAATCATCTACACTAATATGGCGAGTCGCCAACCAAATTACCTCTAATATCCTACCAAAGTTTGGCACATCAAATAAAATCAGATAAGTCAACCATTAACATCGACAGACCAAGGCAGGACACCGGAGTACGTAATCTTATCAAACAAAGATTTACCTATCAGGGGTAGATATCATCAAAGCTCATTCTAGAAATTGGGAAAACGTACAAAATTGCACATAATTTCAGGGGCAACAAACTTAATCCCTTATCTCCACCAACTAAAATCATATTCTTTACTATATCGAATGCCAAACGGAGAGTGACTCATTAAAAAATTGCCTCCAAAAATATCCCAAGAAGTGGAATGCGACACTGAAAAGCCCACTACTGGCATGCCTCACTCTCTAATTTATGGGCAACAGACTAAATTTCGTTCGAACAACCAAAAACCTCAAACACTTTTCTTACTATCAAAAGCTCAATTTCATCCTTGATCCCAAATCTTGAACAGATCAAACCTTCCCATTTAATCATGTGAAGGGTGCTTTATCTTACCCCTAACCGACCATCCTTCATATAAGAATAAATCTCTCATCTGACTGTTGGATTATATTATCCGTTATGTTACTCGCGCGAACCATCATGGCAAACTAACCAACTCGAACCTCAACCTCTACCACCCGAATTTCAATTATTTGCCATAAGTTAAACTTATCATACCAAATATTTGATCAATTATTTACCCAAAATGACCTAGAATACCTCTCTTTATAACTTCTTTCTGATACTACTTCTATCACGTCTTAGGAATACAATATATGCAGATCAAAAATAAAATCTGCAATAATATATTTTATTAATCATAAAAACCCAACCTGAACGTGACAATCCGCACATATACAGGTCCCAGTATAACAAAACTCGTACAAGATCTCATCAGATTTAAATTCAGATAATGAAATATATGATCTGTTATCCAAATATCGCAAATGAGGTATCCAAATATAACAATAACTCATTAATATAAAGTAATAACTCCAATATATCCTATACATGGGCCAAGGCCCTCATCCAACCATAAACAACTATAATATACTATCAAGATTAGAAATATAATCAATATAAGTATCTCCACTCACCGATAGAGATATGCAGTATCAAATTATGTCTGAACTCCTACAAGCGTATCTATACTACTAGTCTGAAGGGATAAAATATAAAAACGTGAGTCGATAGTTTAGTAAGTATTATCAGATATATATTAAACAGTGCACATAAATTAAAGGAAAGGACTATCATATAATAATCACGTAAAACAAAATAGAATGTCCGTGAAATCCTTAAAAATCGAGAAAATGTCTCGTACTAAATCATTATCCGTATCAAATAGTCCCCCTAGGATATAATTATAACAAATAATGATTTGATCAAATCTCATAGATGATATCATATCATATGATCCGATATCATATCACATAATCGTGACTGTCATCACTCCGTGTGGGATATATATTATCGTCCGGATCTAAATCTCATATATTATCGTCCGGATCTAAATCACTCCGTGACTGTCATATGCTGAACCCAAAGAAAACCAAAACCAAAATATATAAATATAAAGCATATTCCGATATTTAACATATCAATACATACAAGAAATTCCTATCGCTCAGCCATGAGTCAAACCAAGTATCTCAAATCACAGTCCACTCAAATACATGTAGAAATAAAAAACATATACAAAATCAGAGAATCAAATATTCATAATATCAACTTGAGGAAGAGTTACCCTCGTTAGATAACCACGGTCATAACGGTTGTGATTTAAGTCAGCAGCTCAATGCTCGATTGCATTTTAAGCCTGTAGTTTAAGGCCATCTATGTACTTCATTTTTCATAGACTAGGAACTTACTATATTTTACCGCTCACGGCTTTGAGTGCAATATTAAGTTTAGTTATATATTATGATGTTTGAATATTAGTTTTCTAACAATTTCTTACGATGATTCTCATTAAAATATATGGGGCAGGTTGACTACATCAAAACTCACATTCCTACGGGCGAAAGGGAGGTCACATATCACATATGTTCCTATTGGGACTGAAGTCTCCTTATCGGGAGAGGCGCCACAAATAGCCAATGCCTCAGATTATAAATTGACCCCTAGGGTCTTAAACCATCATGGTTCCACAAAATAGTGACATCGTCCCCCAGTAGAATGCATGTGAACCTATACACGACCTGGTTCATGGTACTAAAACATATGTGTAACGATCCGAACCTGAGTCACTCAACCCAGTTCAAACCAACCACGAGGAAACTCAAAATTTTAATCATTATCATAAATTCAACATCATAATTATAATTCTCATAATAAATTTCTTCGATATAATAAATATATACAATATTATTATCCTAAAAATACAGTCCTAATAACATATCCAAATAAAACATCGATCGATGAACTGTTTCTAGAACTTCTTCTCATGAGCCTTTATCTCCACTATTTTTTCTATCTCGAGTTTCTGTAGCCAAAGTAAGATCCCTCGACCTGCACTATACAATCAGCTAAATTTAGAACCAATAAAATATAAGAGTGAGCTAAATATCCAACAAGTGATGACAAATTCAAAACAAACAGGAAAGGATAGTAGCAATACATAAGATATGACAAAAATCATGAATAATAATACAATATCTAATAAATAAATATGTCAAAGAAAGTACATTTCATCCCATTTACGATACAAATACATAAACGGATCACTCTAACTCTGATATGACAAGATCATACGATTCTACCAATACAAGGCAAAGATCCCTAGAATCCAATCTTACAAGAAATAAAAAGGAATCCCTTGATCCGAATATCAGCGTGAACGTCCTGAAAACTAAATAACAACAAATAATATGGATTCTACCTAATTCGGATATCATAAAATCTGACACATGGATTCTACTGAATACAACCCATGGATTGAACCGAATACCAAACTCATAAGATATTAACAATGACAAAATATCACAATGAATCTCCTTGGACCTTATTTTGCCACCGTAAACCAAAGGCTGTATATTTATACCCCCAACGGTTGGATAAGTGCAACAAAATTATCTATGGTATCCTCACTACCCCTACAATCCTCCCAGAAGCTGTACCTGTAGCATGCCCATACCATCCGTGATACCCTCTCCAAATGATATCCCTGATATCATCTCCTACGAAGGTTAATGGCTATAAGTATCCCTCGATAATAAACAATACATCTCATTATCACCATAATACGGAAATTAGTATCGGATAAGTATAAACCATACTAAGGTGTCGTAACCTCCCATTTGACTAGATATCTTAGTGTTTTCATACGCTTTCCTTAACCTTAACTGTAGGAAACTAATAATTTAACTACTCACGCAATCAAATATAATACAAAGAAGGCTTTACAATTTCAATAAAAGAATTATCGTTTGGTGTTGATAAAGGACCGTACTCACACTATCAAGATGTTAAAGGAATTTATCATGAAACGATAAACTAACAAAAGAGAACCAAGAAACATATATTTTTACAAATTTAAATATTTATCTAGTCTCCTATTCTGTTTTGATATACAAATCCTATCACCCAAACCATATATTACTCATCACCTGTGGACAATCCTATTATTACCAAATCCAATTCATTCATCTCAAATTCGTCTAGCAATTTCCAACGAAACTATATAATAACTTTAA
>JAODPA010099195.1:0-21638 GCA_025585075.1 Nepenthes mirabilis
AATATCATGATCTAATATTTATAGACTAGAAAGATATCATTTGCCACCATTCATAGGGCATAATACTGTGTTAGCCTATCCACAGGGTTTGAATAATGGCATAAGACTCAGAAGATGGAGTTAAAAATTTATAGTTCGACTTTTGATATTTAACCATAGGCGGTGATATTATCACTAGCTCTTAGTTCTTATTTTTATTTTTATATTTTGATATTTTGCATATGATTATTATTATTGTGTTTCTCACATTTGTGTCAAATATATCCATATATACATATATACACTTCATTGAGCTTTAGGTTCTCTCTTATCATGCTTGTCACTTTTTAGAGTGGCAACATAGATCACTTGTGAGTTTTGGTTAGAGTGAAGTTTTTGAAAGGATTATTTAAAAAGTTATTTTTATTGTATTTCTAAAATTGTAGTAGAATATGAAAATAAGTTGGTATCTGTTTAATGTTGGCATTTATTACAATATTTCTATTACGACTGATATTCTCAAATTTTAGATTGTATGATGATGATGTGTTGGACTTATAGTAGTAGACAATTTTCTTTATATTTTGGTGTGCATTAAGCAGGTATATCGATCATAGGGCCAACTAAGGAAAATTTGGCTGAATTCAAGAACGTTATATTATTTATATTTGAATTTAATCGCAAAATTACTGAACATTGTTCATAGGGTCACGGCTTGGTATCGGTTTATGGTTATGATGATGTCATGTTATTTGTGTTTCGAAAACAGGGCCATGATAACTTGTGGCATCAAAGCAAGTTGTAGGAAAAAATGGCTTAAATGATATAAAGGAGTTAAACTTTGTAAATTGTGACATGATAGGAATAGAATATTAGGAGAATAAGGTGGTGCTATGTTTAGTTGAAAAGATAACTATCTTGCTGTGATAACCCAAAAAAAAAAAAAAAAAAAAGGATGTTAAGGGTCAAATAGTACAACTACTAGACTTCGAATAAGGTAAAAATCCAGGAGGAGGAGGAACGATCACATATTGTTGATTTACAAATAAACTAGTTCTATTGTTCTTAGGTATTCAAGATTTGAATAGGCTGTGATATGAATCCAGGACGTGAAAAGGTGTTCAAGCTAATTGATTGTCTCAAAGAAAAAAAAGTTAAGTTTATCGTCTACAAATTAGATGGTGAGAACGACCATTGGTGGGTCATAAAGAAGATGATTGTTAAATATTACTTAAAAATTACTATACCATTAATTTACGTAATCTAAAAGAAGGTGGAATTTCATAGGGCCAGTGACGTGAAGGGAGTTTTTAAGAACTGAAAGGATTGTTTGACTTTTGCACTAAATTTGATATTTCTTAAAGGAACGAGAGGCTTTATTATCTATTGCAATAAATTGAAGTATGGTTTGGCTTGTGTATTAATGTAAAATGGAAAGCTTATCACTTATAGGCCAATGCAACTTAAATCTTATGAGCAAAATTATCCTACACATAATTTATAATTTACGTTGATTATTTTTGCTCTGAAAATTTGGAGGTAGTTTTTATACAACGAGAAATTTATAATTTATTATGCAGTATTTATACAGTGAGAAATTTAAAATTTATTATGATTATAAAAGTTTAAAACATATATTTTTCTATAAGGAATTAAATATGACACAATAACGTTGGATGTATTTACTCAAAGACTGTAATTATGATATTCAATGCCAACTCAAGAAGGCAAATGTAGTCACGGATACTCTAAGTTGAAAATCAACTAATGTGATGGATTACATGATGATTAAGCAATGAAAAATATTGGATGAAGTGAAGGACTGACATTTTGCTATACTAACATTTTGCAATTGATAATCATTGAAAATATTAAAGGAATATAAGTGGAAGATTCCTTTTTGGTCGATGTTACTGGAGATTTGAATGGAGTGTCAAGGGTAGATTTCAACATTTATGTGAATGGAGTTCTTTAATTTTGACATCGAATTTATATGCCCAATGTTGCAGAATTAAAAAAAAAAATTTGAATGAAACTCAGAACCAAGTATACCATTTATCTAAAAATTAACAAGATATTTCAAGATTTAAAAATTTTTTTCTGGAAAAAAAATATAAAGAGAGATATTGTGGCGTTATGAAAGATGACTCATTCGTTAACAAATTAAAGCTGAGCACCAAAAGTTGCCAAAAATTTTGCAACATTTGTAACTTTTGCCTACTTCGAGCTGGATTTGGGAATTATTAGTATGGTTTTGTTGTTGGGTTACCTAGGACGATAAGGGATTATGATGTGACTTTGATGATAATGAATTCACTAAGTAAGTCAGTACATTTTATTACGGTAAGCACTGCATTCTTAAGGGGATCACTTAGTATGACTATACATTAATGTAAATGTGAGATTGTATGAAGTTCTAGTGTTTACCATATCAGATCAAGATTTGAGATTTATATCTAATTTTTAGAAAAGTTTGCATAGAGAATTGAATGCTAAATTAAAAATTAGCACAACCTTTCATATGCAAATAGATGGACACTCAGAACAAATAATTCAAATTTCGGATGATATGGTTAGTGCAAGGGCGCAGATTCTAAAACATAGAAAAATTTTAACATCGAGCCTATATAATCATAGAGTTGAGAAAAATCAAGGGCTATCTGGTCAACGCTAGTTGACCGGAAGATGAGTTGAAGACAGTAATCCGGTCAACGAGTGTTGACCGGAAAGCGTGAGGAAAAGGAAATAATCCGGTCAACGTCTGTTGACCGGAAAGCGTAAAAGAAAATCTCATCCGGTCAACGCTAGTTGACTGAAAGTGAGGAAAATAGGAAAGTAATCCGGTCAACACCCCTTGACCGAAATTTGTTAAAGGTAAATAAAATTCAATCAACTCCAATTGACCGGAAAGTGAGGGAAGAAATAGATAAATCCGGTTGACCAAAAACGCGAAGGAGAAACTCAAATCCGGTCAAGCTCAGTTGACCGAAAATAATAAAGAAATTTCCTATGAAAAGTAGAGTTAGAAATAATCATACCTGAGTGGGTAACTTACTCCCAACCACTCCCGAGTGGTTTACCTGCCCTACCTACTACTGTCAGACCCAAAGTTCTATAAAAAGGAAGCGAGAGCTTAAGGAAAGAGGTTAGGAAGAGGCACTCGACAGAATTCTCTAGTGAGGGAAAAACTAGAATCTCAAGGCAAAGTAAAGGAATTCAAACAAGTGTACTCACCTTTTTTAAATATCATGTTTGTAATGCAAGTATACGGAAGTTTGCAACGCAAGTATATCTAATTTTTTATGAACTCATGTTACGGTATATATGATAATTGTTCTGATCGTTTGATTTAAGAGAGAATCTTTATTAACCGCACATTTAAAAGAAACCCTGTTATTTATGGTGTTTAGTTTCTTTATGTACAAAGTATGGTTATTTGTTGATCTGCATGAATTTTGATAATTGCATGTTTAAGAAAAAGACTTCCGACCTTTGAGAAGAGACCTCCGACTTTGTTAAAAGAAAGATATTCGACATTTGTCCCAGGGAAATTGAACCGGCCTTAGAACATGTTTTGAAATCGGAATTTGTCCCATGAAATTAAAACCGACTTGTAAAGTGACGTATAAGATCAATGATTTGAAACCGGCTTTTAAGAAAAGAACTCCAACTTTTAAGAAAAAGAACTCCTGCTTTTAAGAAAAAGACCTCTGGCTTTTGATAAAAAAAACTCTGACTTTTGACAAAAAGAACTTCGATTTTTGTTAAAAAGACCTTATTCTTTTGTTAAAGAGAACTCTGACTTTTGATAAAAAGAACTTCAGCTTTTGAGTAAAGACCTCTGGCTTTGATGATTAAGACCTCTGATATTTTGACAAAAGACCTTTGGTTTTAGGATGTTAAAGGAAGGGCTTTACGGACTTCAATTGTTCAAAGTTAAAAATAAAGGCTACAAGAATAATAAAAATGTATGTAATCTGGACAGTAAGTGGAACTCTACGACTTTCGACTTTTGAACTATGATGGATGGCCATTAAAAGATATGAATCAGGAACCGAGTTTCCATTAAACTTGCTATTAAAGATGGATGAAGGATATTGGAATGACACTCGAGGACTGCCTCCTCGGTCACGGGGGGAGAATTTTGGTTGCATAAGGCTTTCAGACTACGACCCCATATGCCGGGTTAAAGGCATTACCTCCCACCTCAGGGAGCATAATGAGATGATACGGCTCTAGGTTATGGGGTAGCACACAACCCTTCATCAATCTTGTCTGCTCCCGTCCGATCCCTAAAGATGATAAGTATTTCATTTGTCTTTCTATGAATTTTCTGAAGAAAAGATAACAAGAAGAAGAACAAGGATTTCTGAACTTAAGAAGAACTGATATGATAACTTTTCGCATGCTAAGTTTATGTTATGAACCTCTACTTTGACTCGATTATATGTATGTTAATGTTTTCTGCATGTGGGTATCTTGCTAGGCCTTGTAGCTTACTCTTGCCATTTTTCAGATGATGAGAAGCTTATGGAGGACGAAATCGAGTAGAGTTATATGAAGTAACTAGACGGCAGCTGGTCGGAACTGATTAGTGGAGAATTGATGTACTTTTCTTTTGATGTTTTGAGAAGAAATTGTAAAGCAGTTCCGCTGTGTAAAGAAATATATGGATATTAGTATGTTTCTGTTATTATAATACGGAAGAATGAAGTTAGTATTTCTAGTAGCATCTCATGTCATGTCAAGGTATATTGTAGTCAACCAACTTGAGTGTTGGCCGGCCAGGTGTGAGACATAACACTGTGATGACCAACTTAAGAAGTTCGGCCTTAAACGATCCTGTGTTCGAAATAAATGGTTTATATATAAAAGAAAAGAAAATTTTTTATATCCACCGAGTTAGTGTTATACCGTATATGTGTAAAGGTTATATTTGACGGCAACCATATGTGGTGGAATATAGCCAGTCCGTTACAGTTGGTATCAGAGAGAGAATTGAGATGCTTTACGTTTGATTTGAATTAATACGGAAACTTAGGACCGGATTAGTTAAGGCAAAAAGGGGATTAGCTTTACTTAAGCTTAGGACGGAGTACTTTGTGTTAACTGCCCTTGGCTAGTGGTCTGTTCAAAATATTCTTTCAGGAAACAAAGTCGTTGCGGAAGACATGTCAAATAGAGGAAAATGAACCGTTCGGGCTAACAATCCTCCGAACCTGGAGAGGAGGTATTTAAACCTGTTAGATAGAATAGCTGATGTCATAGAAGCTTTGGCTCCGCCAACTCCGGTGACCGCCCCAGTTTCGATTCATCAGGAGAGATCGGTCTACGACCACTTTACTAACGATCGAGTTCCTAAATTCTCCGGGGAACCTGACCCGCTGAAGGCAGACACCTAGATCCAACGACTAAAAAATGTATTCGCGGTAATTAAGTGTCCTGCCGAAGATAAAATTCTGTTCCCCACCCATAAGTTGGCAGGCGAGGCCCACCACTGGTGGAAGATACAGAATAGAGTTTTTGAGGTGCCAGAGAGGTATATTACTTGGGAAATGTTTGAAGCAGCATTCTTGGAGAAGTACTTCCTCGCTAACCTTTGAGGACAGAAGGAAGATGAATTCTTTCGCTTAAGGCAAGGCACTTACACTGTGGCCGAGTATGATGCAAGGTTTACAGAATTATCCTACTATACTCCTTATATGGTGGAAGACCAGGAGAGAAAGGCTAAAAAATTCTTCCAAGCATTAAGAGATGACATTAGGAGCCATCTCTCAACTCTAAAATTAGCTACGTATGGAGAGGTGTTAGAAAGGGCCGTTATTTATGGGAAGGAACTGGAGAGAGGGACATTTTTCAGACAGAGGGTTTTTAGTCAGGCTTCGAGGGCTAGCGCTAGTGGAGGACCTTCTAAGAAGGCAAAATCGTTGAAGTCCAATGGGGAACGGGACCAATCAGTAAGGACTTTTCGAGTATCCAGCAATACATGTGATCATTGCGGAAAGTCACATGAAGGGAAGCCATGCTATAAGAAGTTGAGAGTCTGCTATAACTGTGGTCAGGGTGGACACATGATCAAGAACTGCCTACTTGCCAAGCAAGCCCCAGAATTTAAGTTCCCAATTCCAGCTAAGGTATTTGCCGTTTTTGCAAGGGAGGCCGAAGCCTCTATTGAAGTGGTGGAAGGTACACTTTCTATCTGTGGCAATTCTAGTCATATGCTCTTTGACTCAGGATCCACCTACTCATTTGTCTCCCATGATTTTGTAAAATATCTTACGACCCTCCCCCAAGTTCTTAGCTGTCCATTGATGGTCACCTCACCCACAGGGTCGTCTGTAATTTTAAATGTTGTGTATCCTGAGAATCTGGTTGAATTGAATGGATTCGTGATGCCTGTCAATATAGTTGTGCTAGAAATGACGGACTTTGATGCAATCCAAGGCATGGATTGGTTGGCAATGCATCATGCCAATATTGATTGTTTCCGAAAAAGAGTGAAATTTGCCATCCCTGGAAACGAGCCCTTCTATTTTCAGGGAGTCCGGCGTAAGGAAGCATCTTGCTTCATTTCGGCCCTCTATGCCTGGCACTTGATTGGGAATGAGTGCCAAGCTTACCTAGCCTTCGCTAGTGTGACTGAGGGCCAAGGAACTCTAGCCAAGGAGATTCCTGTGGTATGTGAATTTGAAGACCTATTCCCTGATGAATTACCTGGGCTGCCACCTAGGCGAGAGATAAAATTTGGGATAGAATTGGTACCTGAATCAGTGCCAATATCTAAAGCGCCATATAGGATGGCGCCGGCTGAACTTAAGGAGTTAAAGCAGCAATTGCAAGGATTGTTAGATAAGGGTTTCATCCGGCCGAGTGTATCTCCATGGGGTGCACTGGTTCTATTTGTAAGAAAGAAAGACGGGACTTTGAAATTTTACGTGGATTATCGGAAACTAAATAAAATCACCACTAAGAATAAATATCCTTTGCTAAGGATAGACGACCTCCTTGACCAATTACAAGAGGCTTGTGTATTCTCCAACATCGACCTTAGATCCGGTTACAATTAGCTTCGAATCAGAAGGGATGATGTAGCAAAGACTGCTTTCCGAACTAGATATGAGTACTATGAGTTTGCAGTGATGCCATTTGGGTTGACTAATGCTCCAGCCGTATTCATGGACTTGATGAACCGAGTCTTTCAACCCTATCTAGATAAGTTTGTGATAGTCTTCATTGACGACATTCTTGTTTATTCAAAGAGTTATGAGGACCATGAGAAGCATCTAAGGACGGCACTCCAGATCCTTAGAGAGCACCGGCTGTTCGCCAAATTAAATAAGTACGAATTTTGGTTAGAGTAAGTGAGATTCCTTGGACACATCATTCTCAAAGAGGGGATTTCTGTTGACCCCAAGAAGGCAGAGGCAGTGGCGAAGTGAAACCACCGACCTCTGTGACCGAA
Organism: Nepenthes mirabilis; assembly: GCA_025585075.1. Classification (NCBI taxonomy): domain Eukaryota; kingdom Viridiplantae; phylum Streptophyta; class Magnoliopsida; order Caryophyllales; family Nepenthaceae; genus Nepenthes; species Nepenthes mirabilis. The sequence continues at coordinate 7,442 of JAODPA010099195.1, forward strand.
GTATGGAGCTTCTTAGGTATGGCCGGATATTATAGAGGGTTTGTGAAAAACTTCTCCCAAATCGCTTTGCCTCTCACGTAACTAACAAAGAAAGATGCGAAGTTTGAGTGGATCGGTGACTGTGAAGAGAGCTTCCAAGTACTGAAAGACTGGCTAACTTCTGCACCGGTCCTGACCATTCCGAATAAATCAGGACGATTGATTGTCTATTGTGATGCCTCAAGGATTGGGTTGGGCTGTGTTTTAATGTAGCATGAAAGGGTAGTTGCCTACGGCTCAAGACAATTAAAGGATCATGAAAAGAATTACCTAACTCACGACCTAGAATTGACTGCGGTAGTGTTTGCACTGAAAATTTGGAGACATTACCTGTATGATGAGAGATTCTTGGTCTATTCCGATCATAAAAGTTTAAAGTATTTATTCTCTCAAAAGGAATTGAACATGTGGCAGTGAAGGTGGATTGAGTTCCTAAAGGATTATGATTGTAAAATCCAATACGAGCCAGGTAAGGCCAATATAGTCGCCGATGCACTAAGTCAGCAATCAGGTATCTTGGCAAGAATGCAGGTTAAGCAAATGGAGATGTTGGACTATCTAATGCACTATGACATCCGACGATATGTTCAAGGAAACCGAATGATCTTAGCGTACATTCAAGTCCAACCAGAGGTGATAGATGAGGTCAATGGAGGGCAGGCGAATGATCCCTTCCTTGTGAATATCATGAGTAATTTGGACGGAGATTCCCGAAGTGATTTTCATGTTAAACCGGATGGAGTATTGAGGTTTAGGGATCGATTATGTGTGCAAAACAACAAGGAATTAAAAGAGAAAATTTTTAAGGAAGCCCATAGATCACGGTATACAATCCACCTAGGAGTCAACAAGATGTACCAAGACTTAAAAAAAAAATTTTGGTGGAGGAATATGAAGAGGGACATCGCAACTTACGTAGAAAAGTGTCTTGTGTGCCAACAAGTAAAGGCGGAAAGGAGAAAACCATTTGGGTTGTTGCAACCAATGCTGCTTCCAAGTTTAAAATGGGAAGATATTGCCATGAACTTTATAATCGGCCTACCAAGGACACCGAGAAAACACGATGCTGTTTGGGTTATAGTTGACGAGCTGATAAAGTCAGCCTATTTCCTAGCAATCTGGACGACTTATCCCGGTGACAAGCTAGCCTGGTTGTATGTAAACGAGGTCGTCAGGCTTCATGGTATGCCTGCCTCTATTGTATCAGATAAAGACTCCCGCTTTGTTTCGAGGTTCTGGAAGAGTTTACATAAGGAATTGGGGATGGAGTTAAAATTTAGTACTGCCTATCATCCGTAAACCGACGGCCAGTCATAACAGACGATTCAGATCCTCGAGGATATGTTAAGGGCCTCGGTCTTAGAGATGAAAGGGACTAGGAACAATTTCTTAGCCTTAGCAGAATTCGCATATAATAATAGTTATCAGGCTAGTATAGGTATGGCTCTTTTTGAGGCCTTGTATGGAAGGAGATGTAGATCATTGATTCACTAGGAGGAGCCCGGAGATAAAAGAATCTTGGGTCTAGAGATTGTTAAGGAGACGACGGAGAAGATAAGGTTAGTTTATGAGAATCTAAGGGTTGCCCGGAGTAGACAAAAGAGCTATGCAGATCAGAGAATGTCCCCATTGAAGTTTGACGAAGGCAACTTTGTATTCCTAAAGGTATCACCATCAAAAGGGACGACCAAATTTGGGGTGAAAGGAAAGCTGAAGCCACAATTTATTGACCCTTTCAAAATTTTAAAAAGGATCGTAGAAGTGACCTACAGGCTTGCTCTACCACCAAGCTTGGCAGAAGTACATGATATATTTTATATATCAATGTTGAGGAAGTATGTCCATGACCCTGCTTATGTGATTGAGTTTGAGCTATTGACATTTGACAAGGACTTGTCCTACATAGAGGAATCGGTGTAAATTTTGGATCGAAGGGAGCAAAGGCTACGCACAAAATCAATCCCCTTAATAAAGGTGCTCTGGAAGAACCATACCCCTGAAGAAGAAACTTGGGAACTAGAGGATGAAATTCGGGACAAGTATCCCTACTTGTTTTCTTAAGGTCAGTCGCTCATTTAAAATTTTGAGGACGAAATTCCTATAAGTAAAGGAGATTATAAGGGCCCGGATCCTAAAACATAGAAAAATCCCGACATCGAGCTTATATAATCATGGAGTTGAGGAAAATCAAGGGCCATCCGGTCAACGCCAGTTGACCGAAATATGAGTTGAGGATAGTAATCCGGTCAACAAGTGTTGACCGAAAATCGTGAGGAAAAGAAAATAATCCGGTCAACATCTATTGACCGAAAAGCGTAAAAAAAGTCTCATCCGATCAACGCTAGTTGACCGAAAGTGAGGAAAATAGGAAAGTAATCCGGTCAACACCCCTTGACCGAAATTTGTTAAAGGTAAGTAAAATTCGGTCAACTCTAGTTGACCGAAAAGTGAGGGAAGAAACAGCTAAATCCAGTCAAGGCTAGTTGACCGGAAACACGAAGGAGAAACCCAAATCTGGTCAAGGCTAGTTGACCGGAAACGCGAAGGAGAAACCCAAATCTGGTCAAGGTCAGTTGACCGAAAATAATAAAAAAATCCCCTACGAAAAGTAAAGTTAGAAATAACAATACCTGAGTGGGTAACCTACTCCCAACCACTCCCGAGTGGTTTACCTGTCCTCCCTACTATTGTCAGACCCAAAGTTCTATAAAAAGGAAGTGAGAGTTTAAGGAAAGAGATTAGGAAAAGGCACTCGACAGAATTCTCTAGTGAGGAAAAAACCAGAATTTCAAAGACAAGTAAAGGAATTCAGGCAAGTGTACTCACCTTTTTTAAATATCATATTTGTAATGCAAGTATACATATGTTTGCAACGCAAGTATGTCTGAATTTTGATGAACTCATGTTGCGGTATGTATGATATTTGTTATGATCGTTTGATTTAAGGGAGAATCTTTGTTAACCGCACGTTTAAAAGAAGCCATGTTATTCATGATATTTAGTTTTTTTATGCACGAAGTATGGTTATTTGTCGATATACATGAACTTCGATAATTGCATGTTTAAGAAAAAGACTTCCGACCTTTGAGAAAAGACCTTCAGCTTTGTTAAAAGAAAGGTATTTGGCATTTGTCCCATGGAAATTGAACCGGCCTTAGAACATGTTTTGAAATCGGAATTTGTCCCATGAAATTGAAACCGGCTTGTAAAGCGACGTATAAGATCAATGATTTGAAATTGGCTTTTGAGAAAAGAATTCCGGCTTTTAAGAAAAAGAACTCCGATTTTTTAAAAAAAGACCTCCGACTTTTGATAAAAAGAACTCCTACTTTTGACAAAAGAATTTCGATTTTTATTGAAAAGACCTCCAACTTTTGATAAAAAGAACTCCGGCTTTTGACAAAAAGAATTTCGGCTTTTGTTAAAAAGACTTTCTTTTATTAAAGAGAACTCCGGCTTTTGATAAAAAGAACTTCGGCTTTTGACTAAAGACCTCCGGCTTTGATGAATAAGACCTCTGATATTTTGACAAAAGACCTTCAATTTTAAGATGTTAAAGGAATGGCTTTACGGACTTCAATTGTTCGAAGTTAAGAACAAATACTATAATAATAAGAAAAATGTATGTAATCCGGACAGCAAGTGAAACTCTACGACTTCTGACTTTTGAGCTATGATGGATGGCCATTAAAAGATATGAACCAAGAATTGAGTTTCCATTAAACTTGTTGTTAAATATGGATAAAGGATTTTGGAGTGACACTCGAGGACTACTTCCTGGGCCACGAGGGGAGACTTTTGGTTGCATAAGGCTTTCGAATTACGGCCCTATATGCCAGGTTAAAGGCATTACCTCCCGCCTTCGGGAGCATAATGAGAGGATACGGTTCTAGGTTGTGGGGTAGCACACAACCCTTCCTCGATATTGTCCGCTTCTGTCTGGTCCCTAAAGATGATAAGTATTTCGTTTGGCTTTCTATGAATTTTCTAAAGAAAAGACAACAAGAAGAAGAATAAGGATTTCTAAACTTAAGAAGAACTGATATGATAACTTTTCGCATGCTAAGTTTATGTTATGAACCTCTACTTTGACTCGATTATATGTATGTTAATGTTTTCTATATGTGGGTACCTTGCTGGGCCTTGTAGCTCACTCTTGCCATTTTTCAAATGATAAGAAGCTTATGGATGACGAAATCGAGTAGAGTTGTATGAAGTAACTAGACGGCAGCTGGCCGGAGCTGATTAGTGGAGAATTGATGTACTTTTCTTTTGATGTTTTGAGAAGAAATTGTAAAGCAGTTCCGCTGTGTACAGAAATTTATGGATGTTAGTATGTTTCTGTGATTATAATATGGAAGAATGAAGTTGGTATTTCTAGTGGCATCTTATGTCATGTCAAGGTATATTGTAGTCGACCAACCAGAGTGTTGGCCAGCCAGGTGTGAGACTTAACACTATGATGGCCAACTCAAAAAGTTTTGTCTTAGACGATCCTGTGTTTGAAATAAATGATATATATATAAAAGAAAAGAAAAATTTTTATTTCCACCGAGTTAGTGTTATACCGTATATGTGTAAAGGTTAGGTTTGACGGTGGCCGTATGTGGTGAAATATGGCCGGTCCGTCACAGTTAGAGTTTCAATTTTGAAAATGAAGGATAGTTGTGAATATTATTTGCGGTTAGTCAAATTTGCTTATAATGATAGCTACAAATAAAATATTGGTGTTGTATCTTTTGAGAGTTATCTAGAAGGAGATGTTAATCATTATTAATTAGAAGGATAAAGGTGATTAGAGGCTTTTGGATTTAGAAATAATTCAAAAAATTTCAGAGGAGATCCAAGTAATTTGGATCCACTTGCAAGTTGCCCAGAATTGATAGAAGAATTATATGGATTGCATGAGGTTTTATTTGAATTCTAAGGTGGATGACCATATGTTTTTGAAAGTGTCCCTAATGAAAAGAGTGTCAAGATTCAGTATGAGGGAGAAATTAAAACCAATGTATACCGGGGCTTTAGAGGTATTACTACAGATTGGGTATGTGACTCATGGATCTTGCTTACATCTTATCTTAGTGGATTTTTTTGATATATTCCATAATTTGATGCTTTATAAATATGTAGTTGATCTCTCCTATATTATTGAGTAAAAATTGCAGAGGATAAATGATAATTTGACATACGTAGAGGAAGTAGTTCAATGTTTTTTAAGGTTTGATTTAGTTTTTTGTACCAAGGTGATTCTTTTAGTAAAGTTACTGTGGAAGAATCATGCATTTGAAGAAGTAACTTGGGAGAGAAAAAACAAACATCAAGAGAACTATTACACCCATTTTATCATTGAGGTATGTAAAATTTGAGAATGAAATTTTACGAGAGAAAAATCATTACACCTAATCACTAAAATATGATTTATATGATGCCAAAAATAAATTAAATTAACTAAATTGTTTATAATAATTGTGTATTTAGGTGAAAAATTAAATATATAAGGAAAAAGGATTTGTGCCTCACTCACAAATGAGTGGAACTCATGTGCCAATAATAGTATTGGGCCACCTGAGGGGGATAGGAAGGGAAACTCTTGGTGCATGGTGGTCTGAGTCGCATGTAGTGTGCACATGATTCATGCTTGTGTATGTGTGGCAGTAGGTGCAAGCCTTATGTCGCATACGAAGGATGCACTTGTGCTGATAGTGTAATAACGTTACACCTAATGGGTGCATAGCTAGCACTCATGTGCAAGCATGTGCATTTAAAGGATCATAGCTGATTTTTCAATTATGTTTCTAAGGATTTTGAGAGAAAAGAGAAAAAGAGAAGAGAAAAAGAGAGAGAGAAAAAGGGTCGGGATTTTAAAGTGATTTTAAGTTAGATTTGGGTGAATTTAACCTAAAACAAGTACATTCAAACTATTTTATTTATTTATTATTAAAATTTTTAGAAATTCTTCTTGATACTTATTTAAATGTATATGCATGTGGCCATTTATTATTCTTATTAACTCTAAGTTGCATGCATGTCGATTGGTTTATATTTTATGAGATTTTGGAAGATTTTGCTTTATTTTAAGTATATTGTGAAAGAATCTTGAAATCATTAAATGTTTTGGTCTTACATGTCTTTTTTTATGTAAGAGTTTGAGGAAACACTCTCTAACTTTGTTAAATTTGAGATATTTGCTTTCTAAAATTTTAAAATTTCTTCATTTGTATAGAATTTTTTTATTTAAATAAAAATCATTGTAAAAAATTGACAGAATATATCCGAAAACGAAGATAGTTATCCAAGTATGTATCTTCAAGATGAACCACCACTTCCTTCGTCCTCTCATCCCACTACATCTGAACCATCTTTGTTAGTTCTTATCATTGAAAAATTAATAGAACTTTTCTATCAACATTCTCTCTTTCAAGCCTATGTAGATCCTCTTCCCTTACAATCTTGGTATTGTTGCCTGGAGTAGAAATTGGATGATCTTTAACTTGAAATTGAAAGACTGTTTAATCAAAATACTTTCGAAGGGGACCTGACATAGGTGATTAGGACAACTAAGACTTTAGCATTCAAAAATGGGACAATCTAAAAGTAATACGTTTGATGTTTATGTGTCCTGGATATACCGACGTACTCATACAGATATATGTGCTTTTAATCTATAGATGTACTAATGTATGAAAATACTGATAATGTAGAAGGTGTTCAATTGTTGTGAACTACATTGATGCTTGTCTTTTGACATTAGCTTAATATATGCCTCATGTTATGGAGTGGTAATGATGGTTATTTTATTTTGTCGTGGAATTATCAATAAGAGAGATTATTAGATCTTTATTGGTTAACATATTTTATGATACTATATATTTTCTAACCCTAAAATTAATGATTAGAAATGAGCCACAAGTATCAAGTAAGAGGGACTGCTCATGCTGCAACAATTGTTTCAATTCTAGATACGTCCCACAAGTTTGCCACAAGCTGTCTGCTCAAGTTGATGGAGGCTATTTGTAAGAATCGGGTTCCTACAATTTAGTCTTTCGCAGCCTTAAAGGAAAAATCAGCCTAGATAGCTAAATAGCCGGTTAAGAACTTTTGATCAACCGGCCAAGAATTGTTGACTAGCCAGACATAGTTGTTGAATAGATTGAATCGTTGACCAGAATAGATGGTTGCCCGTATTAGAAAGTAGATCAATTAAAATAATGGCCGAATAGGATGGTTGATCGAAACTAGAATAGTTGATCGAAAGTATTGTAGTTGACCGGAATTATAATCGTTGATCGGAATTAAAAGTTCACCAAAATAATTTTAAAACCGCGGTCTGTAAGCATCAGGAAAAAGACCGAGGTTGTTAGATAGAGACCAAGGTTGTTTGGAAATTGAAATGAGACCAAGGTCTCATAGAGACTAAGGACTCAGATAGTGAGAACGAGAGATAGTAACCAGACTAGATAGATAACCGGAGTAGATTGATGGTAGGAATGAATCGTTGATCAGTTGAAAGAGTTGACCAGATTGGCTTGTTGGCCGGTTTTGATTAGAATCCGAATGACCAAATCAGAGTAGGTGACCTGTTTTCACTTACTCCATTGACCTTTTAGAAAGGAAAAACGGAGTGAGAAAAGAAGTACTAAGTAGGTGAGTTACATTCACTTACTCCCACCTAACCCATTGTTTATAAAAACAGAACTTGGGAGTTAAAAAAGAAGTTCGAAATCTGGAAGAAGCATGAAGGAGAAGGAGATGAAGAGTTTTAGGCCAAGTTTGAGTAAGGAAGTTTGTAGATCAGAAGATCAGACAAGTATACCCTAAACTTTGTCTTTCGCTGTAGATGATTCTTGTCCAATTCTTTTGGAAATTATTGATTTAATATCCTTTTTCCTATGTTACTGTAGATTAATATGATGATAAATACTTTCTCATGTTTTATAAAAATTTCATGTTTCGGTGCAAGTATTATGTTTTATATGATGAATTTCGCCCCATAAATCATGTTTAAATATTGTTGAAATTTTTCCTTTGCATTTGAATTCGGTATTGCAATAAATGGAAAAGTTTACGCTATAGTATACGAATAAAGTTAACCTGCATGTTTATTTAAATTGTTTGAAAAATATCATTTTACTTATTTAAAAAACTTCATCTGTTGGAAGTTAAGATGAAAGCTATAAGACTAAGGAAAAATTTGTATATGTGAACAGCAAGAGGAACTTTGTAATTTGTTATTTGACATTTGTTATTACATAGATGGCCATTGTATGATAGGAATTTGTGTAGAGTTTTTGTCTGAATTGCTGTTAAGAAACTAGATGAAGGATATTTGAGTGACACTCGAGGATTGCCTTTAGACCACGGGGGAAAAATTTTGGTGGCATTTTTAGACTACGACCCCATATGCCAAGTTAAAGGTATTACCGCCCACCTCTGAAATTAGAATAAGCGGGTAGCTCATAGATAGTGAGGAAATTACACAATCTTTCTTCAATATTGTCGGCTCCCTTCAAATCTCTAAAGATGATTCAGATTTTTGCAAGATTTTGGAGAAAAAATGACTAAGAATAAAATAAAAGACATTCGAACTTAAAGTGAACCGATGCTCATAAAAATGGCTTCTGATCATGTTTTGTGTTCTTATCCCGTCTCTTTTGATTTTATATTAAAAGGTAGCAGATAACGGAAATTTGGTCTTGGATTTGAATACGGATTTGGAGCCAGTTTTCATGAAAATGTCTTTGGCCCATGCTTTATATTTCTATATGCAAAATGTTCTCATTCCGTTTTTTTTTATTTCATTTCGAAGTTATAATTATGCATATCTTTACTTATTTGTACTTTGCTGAGCAATCTTTTTAGTCTTTACTATTTTCTTACCTTCAGATGAACAAGAATTTGTGCCAGACGAAAAAGAGTGGAGCCAAACGGACTAGCTAGACAGGAAGATCGATCTGGATTCATGTAGCAGTTTTTGATCGACTTGATGTATTTTTGGTCATTTTAGAGACTTTTGTAGTAATTTCGCTGTATAAATTAATGGACAATTTTATACTTTCACTGAATTTTATGGTTTTGAGTAATTTTAGTTCCTAGTGGCATCTCATTCGATAAAGGTTCTTTCCTATATCCGACCGACCTAGATAAGGCCGATTGTGAATCTTAGCCAGCCAAGTTATGACCGACTTAAGGAGTTCAGCCGTTTGGATCCTGTGTACGCTATTATGTTTAAATTATGTATGATTATTTATGATCGTCTCATTACTCATTGACATTGTGATATGGACGGACAAGTGCTATAACTCAATAGAGTTCTGGTCTATCACATTTAGTATGAACACTGACGGAGGTCATTAGAGGACTATGACCGTGGTCCATCATAGGTTATATCAGAGAAAGAGATACTTTAGGATTGATCTAAATTTATGTGAAAGTTTAGGATAAATTAAGGTCGATCAATAGGACAACTAAGTTAGACTGGTTAGATTTAGTTATTCTAATCGAATAAATTAGGCTAAGTAGGACCAGGATGTTGTGCTTAGGAAGCATCATGTCCTAGTTATTGCTCAGGTCGAATTATAGAACTGATATAGTTGCTATTGTTTCAAAAGTCGAAGTGTTAGATGAAGGAATGGAAAATAGAGCTATTATTTACGAAAAGGAACTTGTAAAAGAGGAGTTTTTCAGGAAGAGAATATCTAGTTAGAATAGTCCTGGTGCTAGCTCCAATGTGGGATCTAAGAGACTGTAGAAGAGAGCAAAGCAGCTGGAGTTAAGGAAGGAGTTCGGCCAATCAGCTCCAACCTCAAGGGTATCAGCAAACCTGTATTCTCATTGTGGGAAGCTGCATAGGGGCAGGCCTTGTTTTAAGATATTGGGAGCTTGTTATAATTGTGGATAGGCGGGACATAAGGTAAGAAATTATCCTCATTCGAAGCGAGCCTCAGTGTCCAAACCAACTATCCTGGCCAAGGTGTTTGCAGTCTCTGCGAATGAGATAGAAGTTTCAACAGATATGGTGGAAGGTAAGATTTTTTAGTATACATGTTGTTGGGTTTTGAATCTATAATTTATTTTATATACTATGTTTCCTAAGCTTATTCTTTTGTTTGAGGACTATAGACTTATTTTAGTTATATCGATGACCATAGCATTTTTTTTGTATGTTTGTCAATATGATTGACTAGATTGAATTGGTTTGTTTTAAGGTATTGAGTTTTGACTTAATTTTGGGTGGTAATTTGGTTGGCGAGCCACCATGCTAGTATGAATTAGATTGGTAAGATATTACACCCTGCAGTTGGGTTGTGAAATTTTTAGTATGAGTTAGGTTTGATCGAGAAATCAGGAAACTAGTGTCGTCTTGTCTGCAAATTGTTTGATGAGGATATGTGCCAATTTATTTAGCATTTGACACCATGTTCGAAATTCATCCTGTAGTCGCAAAGAATTCTGGCTGTATAAGTATTCTAGGATGTTTCCTAGAGGTAAAGATTAGGTGATTGACCTTTTGATCAGAAATTCAAAATTATGTTAAAATTGACACCGATCTTTAAGGATTTCATACATAACCAAGGAAGTATCGATTGGGTATCACTGTGGGATACTCTAGAACCTTTGAGGTAGGTAAGATGAACCAATAATATTAATTATGAATGAATAGGTGAATCGATTGGTCTTTCGCATGGTATCTTTTAAGTTCGATCTGTGACTAGAGTATTATTAATTATAGATTATTAAAAATTGTGTCGTGGAAGAATTCGGGAAAAGGATGAGGCTATTGAAAATCTCAGTGACACCGTTTGGATTTAAAAGGTTCATCGGTATTAGGGTGGATCTTTTGGCCACTTTTCAATCGGTCTTGTGAATGCCTCATTGAGGAATTTATAGGATCATGGAATGTATGAACTCTATTGAGGATGCTATTATTGATTAGGAAGGCCGTTAGCTGCTTACCCAATTAGGCCAAGTGTGAGTTTGATTAAGGAAATATTATGTCGGACATATGGTTCCTTCGATTGCGTAAATGGGATTCTTTAGAGTTGGGGATGATGGATTATTTGGGAAAGATTGATGTGTTGAATAGACATCACAGGCATCAAGACATTTTAAGGGCCGAGGTAGCTATGCTTTTTGAGGCTGCCCAAGTGAATGAATTGACTAAGGTTAGTGTAGTAGTGGCCGAGGATAAATGCTTTTTCATGGAATAGAGGATTAATTGCCAATCTTATCGGTCAAGTGAATTTGATGCTTTTGAGGAGGGCTTCAATTGTATTTTCCCTACATCATATATGGGAGGATTCTTTTGGGTCTAGATGGTGGAAAGTCTACGATTAGAATTACTCCACCCGTAATCAGGAATTAGCCGCCGGGACTTTTGCTTGAGAATTGATAGGAGTTATGGTAGGGTGAATCTCGAGTGATCCCTAATATCTATGCAAGGGAGAGTTGCCTCCTAGGTAGTGACGTCATAGAATTATGACATGAGAAGCCCTTATTGTGTTAGTTTCGAAGTTGTTAGGGCATCAAGAATTAGGGATACCATTTGGTTAATTATGAATTGGTAGAATAGAATAGCCCATTCATTGTAAATTTGATGATTCGATTGAAATGAACAAGTTGGTTTGTCTATATAATGATAAGTTATTAAATATTTGGGTTTTGAGGTTTCGATGGCAACTTGAAGACTGTACCAAAATTTTAGGATAATTGCCTTAGCTGTGTTTCCTATACTAGTTGTAGTTGAGGATTATGGATTTTGCCTTGAGTATATTGATATCTTTGGGATCTTCTTAGGTCTATAGTGGCTGTATAACCTAAGTGTCTGATATGAACCAATGGATGAAACTTGCGAGTTAAAATTTAGTACGCAAGTAAATGATCAATTAGAGTAGCGCAACAGAAGCATGGTAGGGCAATAACCAAAAAATTGCAGAATAAGATTGAGGTTCCAAGTGCTTGTTCATTCTCGAAGCTTAGAAAGTATCGAGGCGAGATCCTATTGGTTTGTTTGAAGTTTAAATTAAGAAAGGTAGTCAATAATTGAACTTACCTTTGAATTTGGGCGAATTATCGTAACATCACCTAGATACCAATGATTGAGGAAGTAGGTTTGTGATTAGAATAACCGTTGTCAGAGACTAGAAACTTGTCTTATAATAAGATTTCAACTAGGCTTGGAGACAAAAATATGAGATGTTGGAAATTTGGACGATTCAATTGGGTAAGGCCTTTTAGTATAAGTCATGAGAACATCCTATATAGGAACATGAAGATAGAATCTGAAAGGGTTTTCCCTGATTGTTAAATTTTGAGATTCATAAAATTTTGAGACTGAAATTTTTACAAGTGGCGGAGAATTGTAAAGATCGGGTTTCTAAGATTTAGTCTTTCGTGGCCTTAAAGGAAAAATTGGCCTAGATAGCTAAACGGTCCGTTAAGAATTGTTGGCCGACTAGTCAAGAATTACTAATTGGCAAGATATAGTCATTCACTAGATTGAATCGTTGACCAGAATAGATGGTTGCTCATATTAGAAAGTAGACCGATTAAGATATGGTCAGATAGGATGGTTGACTGGAACTAGAATAGTTGATCGAAAGTATTGTAGTTGACCGAAATTATAGTCGTTGACCGAAATTTAGAGTTAACCAAAATATCCTTAAAATCGCGGTCTATAAGCATCAGAAAAGAGACCGATGTCATTAGGTAAAGACTGAGGTCCTTTGGGAATTAAAATGAGACCGAGGACTCAGAGAGTGAGAACAAGAGATAGTAATCGGACTAGATAGATTATCGAAGTAGATTGATGGTAGGAATGAATCGTTGACCGATTGCGAGAGTTGACCAGATTGGCTTGTTGGCCAGTTTTGATTAGAGTCCGATTGGCCAACTCAGAGTAGATGACCTATTCTGTGACGGACCGGATTATTTTTCTTAAATAACCCCCGTCAGTAATAATACAAACTGTGGTCCATAATTAATATTTATGGATTCTATAAAAATTTTGACAGAGTTTCCTCTGCAACTAGACTGTGAGGTTCCGGATTTAAAAACTTGATAATGTAGTTGTTTGTCCGAGTCATGAAGCCCATGCCTTGAGGTCCAAGAATATGTAGTTGTTTGTCCGAATCGTGTCTGATCCGCCCGGTTTGGTTTCACTGAAACCCTAACCCACAAATATTGGAGATTTTCCCGTTTCTCTCTGTGTATCATGAAATTGACCTCAAAATATGAATGCCCACGTCCCAATGATGTATATATGCTGGCCGCGGGTTTGATTTTGCACGTTTTGACCCAATCGCGGTGTCCGGGCCCTCTAAATTCGCCGTGACACTATTCACCCGAGATCCAAAGTAGAAATTGCATGATTTCACCTTCGTGAAATGTTGAAAGGACTCTAGATTATGAATCCCCATATCCTAAGTGTGTGTACATATTGACCAAATGTCAGTTTCCGCAAGATTTGACCCGTTCATGACATTCGGGAGCCTTAAAAGTCCGCTGTTATTGTTTATCCAAAAATGAATGGAAAGTTGCATGCTTCCATCATCATGTTATGTTAAATTGAGCTCAAATATGAATCATCGTGTACCAATTGTACGTATGTGTCCACCGGACGTCCGATCCCACAAGCATCGAACGGTTCACGGCGTCCGAGTGTTCCAAAATGTGTTCACCCGAAATGAAATGAGAAATGTATCTGTTATGCCTCTAATTGTTATTAAAGTAACGTTTAACCGTTTAAACGTAAATGTAAGTTCCGAAATGTGTATCCATGTGCTGGAAGCAAAGGAATGAGTCCTGGAGGTTTCAAAGTGATATGGGATCATCGGAGGTAAGGAATCTAATCTCTCTCGTGAACTTGGAATGATTTGTTGTAAGTAAGGGAATTGAGTCCCACAGATTTTGAATAAGAAAATTGAGTCCCACAAAAGGTTGTGAACCGAGCCAGTCAATGAAAGGAAATCCACATTGTGCTTTGTGATGATATGATCTCCTAGATGGACATGTGTGTGATGGATGATCTCTCGATTGAAGATGCATGTGATGGGAATGGGTTTTTCCGAGTTGTGAATGTGTACGGCAAATGTGGATTTTCCTCTCCAAGTGTGGAAACTAATCTTGAAACTAGGACCATAATTCACAGGGGTAGTATTCT